>VWZS01003810.1:497105-689095 GCA_013397075.1 Rhabdornis inornatus
AAAAAAAAAAGTTGGGTTTTTTTTTTTTTTTTTTTTTTTTAATTTATGTGAGCAAGAAGTGAGAAAAAGGGTTTAATTAAGAATGGGACAGAATGTCCTCAGAATATTTCAGGGACTGGAAATTTTATATGGAAAAATAAATTTAAAATATTTTGAGGGGAGTGAGGGAGAAGTCTTAGAAATTACATCAACATTCCTTATTTCAAACGTTTCAGTCCGGTTTCTCTGGGGCTGGGTAGAGGCTGTCTCTTGTCTCATTGCTAGAGCAGTGTCTGCCAGTAACACAGATTAATGGGGGGAAATCTTACATGAGTGGTAGCACCAGGGCTAAGTAAGAGCATCAGTAGGAAAGATAACCTCCAAAAAGTTGTACCCCAAACCCACACAACAGTTTTCCCCCAACTCCCTTCCTCCTTCAAACACAAACCACAAACTCATCCTTAGTGCAAGTAAAAGTGAGGCTCTGCAATTTGCCCCAAAGGTCAACAGACCCAGGCTAATCCAGGGAAAGAGATCAGAAAACATTAAAAACAAATAAAAGGTTAGCTTTAATTGCAACAATGCTTTAATGCTTAACAAACACAGCCCTGCTCTTGCACGGAGACCCTTGCAGGCAGATTGCAGAAATAGAGGCCTAAATTAATATTTCAAATGAGCCAGAACCTTTCATTTTAATCAGAGCCTCATTTTAATTAACTTATTTTGGCAAGGATAAACAATTCCTGAATGGTATTGTAAATTCCCTTCCTCCACATACATTTCAAAACTGTCAAGATACGTAAGGGAAATATTCATTAGACACTTCAGGAAGTAGCTTTTATGCCACGACCATATCCCAATTTCTTCTCTCTCTTTCCTTAGGTGTTTGAAAATTTTAAATTCCAGTGACAGTCAGTCTCAGGTGGTTATTTCTAAGGACTGACAGCTTTGAACCCTGTGGAGGAAACCAAAATAGAGAGGGAAAAATGAAAAAAACCCAAAACAACAAAAAACAAAGAAAAGGAAGAAAACCTTTTGCTTAAATTAGGTCAAGAACCTCTTGGCACTGTCCACATTCTTCTTCAGCACCTTAGCTTTTTGCTTCATGTCTGAAAGGGAGCAGAAAGAGCAGATAATCAGCCAACCCCGGTGCACTTTCACAATTTCTGTATAAAATTTCACTTAATGCAATTCTGGCGCCAGGCCTGGGCATATGATGGTACCATTCAGAATGTGTTTATATAACATGACTGCATGCCACTGTGATCCTTTAAATTCTTTTCTAAGAGCTTTACTCACTCCAGGTTCGCTCATCCAAAACCCTTTATAATCTCAAATATCTTTGTTACTTTCTCCTTTGAGCAGAGTGCTGGAGACAAGGGGGAAGGGGAAGGGCAGAAATGAGAGGGGAAATATGTAATATGTAAACTGCTGTGGACACTGGGAAGAGGTTTTCTTTTACCCCATGCCTGGGAGATAAAAAAAAATTTTGCTTTAACGTAAATTCACTAGGATACAACAAACTTTATGATGGCTCTAAAAAAATTTGAAGGGAGGATTTGAGCTGCTTTGAGAAATTCTTAAAAGCAGTTGCTGGGCTTGTACTGTCACTATGTAGGTGTTTGGGAATTTAGGAGTTTCGGGAAGGTTTGGGACTTTTGCCTGCATGAGTGGAGCAGCCAAGGGGGGCACAGAGAGCACAGTGGAGTAGTGGATTCTCAGGGCTCCATGCAAGTGGTGTCTGCTTATCTCTTCTCATTCACTGCTCACACATCTCCTCCAGCCTCCTTGTTTCTTCCGTAGCACCATTGTGCCTGTGCCTGTGCTTGGGGGAAACACCTGGACTCATACTGTCACATATTCTCCTTTCAAACCCTTCCTGATAAATGTCCTTTTTCATGATGCACTGAGAATGAAAACACCCCTCGTGGCAGGGAGGCTGCTGACCTCCCAGCGTGTCAGACAGAGTGACATGACATCATTGCTTCTTTATTTTCCCTTTCTTTCTCCATTCTTACTCTGTTCTTTGTCCATCTGGCATCCCATAATACCTTTATCAATGATATCTCTGGGGCTATAACACTGTGTTATGGCTTGAACAGTAAATAAAGACGTGTTGAGTAGATTTTTCTTAGGGAAAAGAGTTCCTCATAAAGCAATTATTTTAATAAGTGTGCTCTTCCAAGCCTATTAATAGGATGTTTAAATGCATATTCCAGCTTTTGACTTGGCTCAGATAACTTCATAGTTTGCTTTAAAACAATATTATTGCCAGACATGGAAATAAATGTGTCTCCTTCCAGCCAGAACAATGACAGCCTTTCATCTCGATGGGACCTTGCTCCATCATTTTAACCTGAGCTTGGGCATTAAGGCTTGCAGCTCCTCATCAAGTGTCAAAAAGTACATTAGGCAAATGAAATATATTGCACTGTGGGCTGTCTTACTTATTTTTATAAACAGTTCTTGTAACAACAGCAGTGCTGTATAAATAGGACTTTTGTAGGTTATGTTGTGGTTCTACATTCTTGAAAAATCATTTCTGAGTGAGAAAATACTTCCAACAGGCAGGCTGGAATGTGCTGTTGCATACTCATGCCACAGAAAAAATGGTAAACTCTCTCAGGGCATTTTTCCAATGTTGTACAAGTTATTGCCATGGAGTTCTGCCGGGCAAAGGCAAAGAGACCAATACAGGTCCTGACTTTGCAAGCCTCTCCCACTGTTAATTCAGCACGCTGAGACTCAGTTTCCCTATAAAAGCAACCTGTATTCTCTTGAGGACTGATAAATGTAAGGATCATTTTTTGGCTCGCAAGGATCTGTAAAGACCATCCAGTTCCAACCCCCTGCCATGGGCAGGGGCACCTCCCACTATCCCAGGTTGTTCCAAGCCCCATCCAACCTGACCTTGGAAACTTCCAGGGATCCAGGGACAGCTACAGCTTCTCTGGGCACCCTGTGCCAGGGCCTCATCACCCTCACAGGAAAGAGTTTATTCCTAACATCTAATCTATTCTCACTCTTTTTTTTTTTTTTTTTTTAAGCTTAAAGCCCCCTTGTTCTAGCAAGAGCAAGATAGGTTCACTAACAAAGAGGAGAGAAGCATGAGTGGTGGTTATTGTTGTGCCAAGGTTTTATCCCACTTTATTTATCATTTATGCAGAGATCCCAGGTATGACCCCTGGAATCCAGCAGCTGGCTGTGCTTGTGAGCATACAAAGCTTCTCACAAGCAGGTCACACCAGCATTTTCAGAGCAAATAGCTACAGAAGCAGCATGTATCAGGGAAACACCAACATTTAAAGATAATTTCTCTTTTTCTGGTAGCAGGCAAAAAGCTCCAGGCATTAACTTTTGCTCAGTCTATCCTAAGGGAGGCATTATCTGCTTCATGGTGCCTTTCCCCACTCCTCTCCCAGCTCTCCAGTCCCAGAGCACCATGTGCTGATCCAACACACACTTCATCTGAAAGCCATGTTTTGGGTGAATTTATGGCATAATTGCTTTTTTCTATCTGATACTTACTTCACTCTGGGACAGGGATGTGTCCCACAGAGGTATTTCCATCAGGAGGTAGGTTCCTATCCACTGCCACAGAAAGTGTGGCATATTCAATCCCCTTTAGAGCTGCTCTAGATTAACAACATGGTATGGAGCAATGGAATTGCTGTTGGATGTTACAGGAGACTTCTGTTCTTGTGTTTGTCATGGGTGTTGATCAGGACTTTGTGAAAGAAATAAAAATTTTACTCAGAAAGAATAAATTTCCATATGTTTTCAACTCATAATTGGAAGTTTTCCTCCCCTCAGACTGTGTACTCAGGAATGTTGAAAAGAAAAAATTCTCCATATTCTAGCTCAACAGGACATTTAGTTTTAATTTTTTACTAATAGAAATTTAGCCAAATAGAAGGAAGACATTGTCAAATTTTATTTGAAAATCATCAAGAAAACGAGAATGGGTAGTTGTATTTTTGGTTGTTGTTTTGGAGTGTAGCAGTTTTTCTGGAATCTCAAAACAACATTGTTGGATATGGAACTATCATTTACACAACTCGATTTACTGGGTTGTGGTATATTGGAACCGACTGGGAATCCTCCTTTGAATATCTGATTATCTGGATGTGCTGTGAACACACTGAAAATAATATGAACTTTAAATGCATGCCCTAATTCTTATCATAGTAGTGCAGGAAAAGAAAATTTATTTCCATGCTGTTTTCTTCATGGCCTTTTTGCTCGCAAGTAAACACATCCAGTGATCATTCTGTGGATGTGTATGTTTTAATAGGCATTTTAATAAAGTAATGTAGAATATGTTTACTGCCATTCATTAAGAGTTTGATATCAAAATGTCTTACAACCTGTCTAAATTCATAATAACTGCCTACTTGTGAATATTTCAGCTTTGCCTACAACCACCTTGGAGGTTTATCACATTATGCATAGAAAAATATTGTGGGAAAGCACAATAAATATAATCTCAGCAGCTATTCCCTTCAAAGACTTTCAGTTTTATGCATCTTGAATTCTAAATAGGTTTATTGCCAATTATACATGATGATGAAGCAGTAACACGGAGTATATGCCATATTTAAGAGACTCACACCAGCAGATGCTCTTGTAAATGTATTTTGCTCCAAACCAAGAAATCAGTATTGTGAAATCCCCCCAAAAGCTTGCCGCTGCACTTTCTCAACTCAGAACTTGTAAGCATTCTTGCTCTTTGATGGATGGCTTCTTATAAACTCTGGCCAAAAGCCGCTGTGACACAAAGATGTTTGTTTGTGCCCAGTTTTTCTGTCCTGCAGGAGTGCTGGAGGTGTGCATGGAGCTCAGGACCAACTGTGGTAGCATCCTGCACCCAGACAAAATTTGCACTTAGAAAACACAGACAAAAGGGCTGGAGGGGACTTTGGGAGGGTCATCCAGTGAAATTCATCATTCCCTGTCCTGCTGATAAGTGCAGAGGGGAACAGATCACCTCCATGGCTGGGAGCTTGGAATTAGATAATTTTTAATGTTCCTTCCCATCCTTCCCATTCCAGGATTCTATGATTTTATATTGTATTGCTTCTCTTCTCAACCTTCAACAGGCCCCTGTTTTTCTGTCTTTCCTCCAGCACTATTCCATTTCTGTTGTCGTTTCTCCAGACATTCACCTGTCTCACCCCTTTTTTTAAACCAATTTCCTCAACACTGAAAACAGCATTTCAAATTAAGCCAAGCAGAACCAAAGGGCTGCTTCAGGGGTTTCATTTAAATATAGAGTGCAAATAGAGACAGAAAAAAAAGGAAGTATATTAGCTTTAAATTTACACATCTGGAAGAGTCACAGAGAACTTAAGGTCTTGGTCCTGCATCCCACTGACTGGAATGATCACTGGGATCTTTTCAAGGTCGGGTTGGATGAAGCCCTGAGCAAAGTGGTCTAAGGGAAGGTGTCTCTGCCCACAGCACGGGGTTGAAATTAGGTGATCTTTAAGATTCTTTCCAACCCAAACCATTCTATGATTCTGATATCTTTGGTTTGGTTACCTCCAGGCATGCACCTCAATACTGCTGCAGGTTTGAAAAGTGAAAGGCTTTCCCAGCCTCATGCCAAAGTAAAGCTGTGACAAGAATCCATCACTGCTTAGTCTGAATTCAGTACCTTAACCACAAAACCACATTTTTTTGGGTTGTTCTTCTCTTTCTGTGAAAGAAAAGATTTCAGGCCCTTCAGAAACAGAAAATAATAACCACCTGTCTGTAACAGAAAGCTCATCTTGTTTTGTGAGATCATAGTGATTTCACAATCTGGTTTCACTGTTCTCAGAGCTGACGAGACAGAAATTAGTTCCCTGAGGTCTGTGATAATTTCAAATGTGATATTCCATTAGAATCTCCCTTTGTGATTTGTCCCAAGGGTCTCAATGTCCATATTTATAAGAACTCCAAAGGGTTAAATGATTTTATTGGCTAGTGGTAAAATTTCTGCTTTACTCCTCCCTACCTGTGGCTGAGCACTCAATTAGCACAGTGCAAGCCCTACACTGCTGTTGAGTCTCTTAATTTTTCCAGACTTCCTTTAAAAAAAAAATCACTTCCTCTCGCAAGACTTGGAAAATATTGGACCAGACCTGTGAAAGCATATGGCTTTCTATGCCACCCAGTGAATGTAAGAGAAATTGTGGTATTGAAAAACACATGTGCCCCTACCTAAACATCTCTTTTGTGAAGTATGGACTGGGATAAGGCAAAATGTTCTAAAATCCGGAGTAACAAGTATGTGCTGTTCACATTTGAAATGTGAGCAAAATTTTACATGGAAATTTCAGCCCAAAGGTATGAATTTTTTATTCATCTGTTATTCAGCCCTTTTGCCCCTACATTGCACCCTGTGAACTTTACTTACCAGGGTCTACCTCCATTTTAATTGCATTAGCACATCTAACGTTCAGATACTTAACATCAAATAAACAATAATGAAAATTCATTGCACATCTGAGAATGTGTTCCCCATTCAGGAAAATACATGGAAATGCCTTTAAGCCTATCCATATTAAGGACAGCATGTAAGCAAATAACTTTAATCTTGTACTAACTATGTGCTTAAACAAATGAAGATGCCTTTCCATCCTATATTTTTCACTTTGCTTATAAGCACATCAGAACTTCTCTAAGCTTAACTTATTGGCATAGGAAGGATCTTATTGTTACAAGCCCAAAGTAGGAGGTCTAGTAAAATTTCCTAATCTGATGAACCACACAAAAAGAACCAGAACAAATATAATTTTATATCTTTACTTGGGGGAAAAAACAGATGGTGTGGCTTGAAGTTTGCTTCCCTATCTTTTATTAGGTTGTAACTTACACAAATTATATCAAATACTGCAATAAAATGAAGCTGGGTTTTTGTAGGCACAGATCTGCTTAAAAAGCTGTATTTTTTAAAAAATCCTGTGGGAAATAGCAGCTATACATAAAATTACATCAGATTTTGAAAGAAAACAAATAAAATACAGATAATTCTATTATAACACTTTAAAATAGATATTTATCACATATTGCCATTTTCCTTTCTGAAAGTCCATTGTTGTAGGTATTCCAATAAAAATAGCAGTTTGTGCACTGGCTAACAGCAGCAAATTGAATACCCCAAAATCAGGTAATGTGAGGTGAAGCAATAAAGAAAAGAATTTTTAAAAATTCTAAATGAAAAGGAAAAAGATGATTTTGGAAACAGTCCAAGCTTTATATTTCAGGCATCAGACATTCTCTCACTGAGGAATAGGAAGGAGGAAATTTACCTAGCAGAAATCACTCGGCTCTGATTCATCTTGCTAAAGTTTAGGTGCCTAGGTATCTAAAAATTAGGTGTCTAGTCATGGCTAATTATCTGTGTTCCTTCTGTAGTCAATAAAGAGAGATAAGCACCTCTGGAAGGTGATTCAGTCTACCTATCTCAGGACATTTATCTTGGAACAGGACGAGTTTCCTTCTCTCTCACTGCCTATTTCTGCCTGTTCATCACAGAGGGAGTTTAGGTGGTTGCCTTAGATCAGATGCCTGACTGGTAGATAATCACATTTAGGTGAGGTGATTCTCTCCATAAGTAATTGCTCTTATTGTTGATAGCGGGGATAATTTCCACTGATATCAAGATGTGATTTTTATCTGTACATTGTGTGTGATTTAACCAACAAACTTTTCCATATGGTAATAGTGCTTTCCAGAAATGGAAATTTGTGCCTGAATTTGTACTTGCCCAGGTCATCCCTTCCAGGGGCTGTGAACAATAACCTGGACTTCCCATCTTAACTTGATGTTTACCAGCGGAATGTGCAATTGCCAGAATCCACCCCAGAAATAAATGCATTTAAGTGAGGAGGAAAAAAAATCATTTTTCTCTGATATAAAACTGATATATCTCTAAATCTAGCAGCATTTAAGTTCTCTTCATTTTTCAATATGGAATTAAGTCTTCTAAATTGTTAGAAAATCCAATTTTCTGCTAAACTTCTAAGTGGCCTCAGATTAAAAATGCAACAATGCTCAAAGAGTAACACAAGCCTAGGTTCAGTTCTGCAGCTGGATCACTCCCTGGGATTCTCCTCGAATGGTGGAGGAAGAGGAGGCCACGTGAAGAGCTGTCTCCACCTTCCCAGTTCTTTAACAGAGAAGACACTGCTATGAAGCCTTACCGACAATACCTCTGGCATAATCCAAGCCACCAAACTTTTACCCAGGTGATTTATCCCAACAGTTTTAAAAAAAAACAACCAAACCTCTTTGGAAAAGAATGAATGGAAAACAACCCAAGTATTACACAATATTTTCATTATTTCAGACACTGAATTTAAAAAAAGCTGCTGATAGTGGTAGAGGTGCTACCAGAGGCTGCATGAACTGACTGCTGACGAAGATTTGGTTGGTTCAATGTAGAGACAACTAACTCTCACCATGGCAGGTGCAAGCCAAAGAGCAAAAGTTGCCCAGAAATAATACTTTAAAAATTTTTTGAAACAGAATCAGATTTTTTCATGCTAAAGGTTTCTTTTAGTCACCAAAGCCCATAAAGAATTCAACAAAGTTTTCATTTGTGAATCTGTGGACCAATTTAGCAAAACTGGAACTGGACATGGTTTGTTAATTCAGGTCACAACTCAAAATGTGAGAAAAATCCCCCCAAAACAGCAAAAACAACAACAACAACAAAATGTTCCAAAGCTTTGCTCTGCATTATGACGTTTCCTCCCAAAATGTCCAAATTGGATAAGAAGCTCCTTTGGCCTCCTGAGCTGCTCTAACACACAGACTCAAAACCTTAGGGCTTGCTATGAAGAGTCTTTAACTGCCAGGTTAATGGCAAATCAAAAATAGGGCAAATATAAAAAAAATTCTAAACACATTTCTGGTCTTCATAGACCAGAGCTTAACTTCTGGTGCCAAGGAGGAACCTGTGTTCAGTGGCATGACTCAGTTTTGAGTTTTGTCCTTCAACTGGGCATCTTACAGCCCATTGAATTACTGACTGATATTGCTATGGATGTAAGAAAAGTTTGAACAAATAGATGATGAGATTAAGTGAGGAAAAAAGGGGTGAAATACATCCCCTGTCTTTCTGATGCACAAGCCCCTCAGCTGGATGAAGCTCCAATGTGCCTCAGAGATTGTTTTTTTGTTGTTTTTGTTCCCCAGCAATGCTGCTTGATCTAACAAAAACCTATATCTTCTCTGCAGAGCTTATTTTTCTGTATAAAACTGTAGATATGTTAGAGGGGTCTGTCTAAAAAGAATTTGCTTTAGTCGAGGCTTATGAGAAATAAATTGGTAAATTCTCAGCCCACTTCCTCCCTAGTAATGTTTGGGTATTGATTCTGTCATGGACATGACTTTGTTTTCTGCACAATGTCAAAGAAATTTGGTAGGTCGAGGATGGTTCCAGTCTTTGCCATGTTTTTTAAAAAGCATAGTTAAATATTCTGCTGAAGAGAGTTTGGGTGTGTGAGTAAATGTCTTTCACTCATAAGCAGATTAGGATATACAGAGTTAAACAACCTATTACTGCAATTCTTTGGGGCAGGGATAGTCTTTCCGCTCCAAGTTTAATGGCTTGGAGCAATAAGCTTGTGGCTCTTAGCAACTGCTGAAACACAAAAGGTAAATAAGGGTGTTTAGAGCTCCATCCTGGGCCTTTGCTCTACTTGGCAGGTGTTTATTTGGGTGACTCCCATGTACTTTGGTGTTACTGCAGGCCACATTGTCACCTAGGTACATATTGAAGAACTGGCCTAGAAAAAACAGACAGTGCTGCTTCTCATTGCTTTCTGTGACCAAAAGAAAAGATAAAATAAATCATCCTACAGGGTTATTATTCTGGCCTTTCTTTGATCATTGACTTCACTTAATTTAAAATTAAAGAGAGATCAGAAAGAATAAATGCATATTAAATTAATAGCACCTATTCAAAGCCTTGCATATTGCAGATAACAAAGTCATGTTCACAGAAAAGATAGAGATACAAAATAGGATGGAATTTCCCCTACTTGTTATCATTTTCAGAAGTCCGTATTCATGCTCATTTAATCATTACCATAATCTGTAGAGAAAAATGGCCATGACAATCTGCATCTCACTACACACACATACACATGTATATTAGCTGTAAAGGAAACACATGACCTGGTTCTTTCCTCCCTTATCTGGGCATTATGTATACAGGATTGTTTGTCCAGACTGTGGGTGACCCAAATGTCATTTTTTCTTTATGCATAGGGTCTTCAGGGCTCCATCATCTTTTGTCCACGGGCATTGCCACATCACCAGCTTATACCAGAATTCAAAAAAAGCAATGGGTATTTTGCTGAGGAGAATAGAGTTGGGGGTTCATGCTAAGAGGACTCTATGATTCTCTGTGTCTGTGGCTCAAGAGTCATGACTCTCAAATAAAAGGAAACAGTCTTGAGTTTTGGTTCATAGTTTATTATTATTTATTATTTTGCAAGTTATGGGGTGAGAAAACTGTGGTGTTAAAACCAGAATGCAATTTTCCGTCTTTCTTTTCAGTATAGTTGCTGCTTTTTTTGAGTGTTGCTGAGTGTCACTGAAGACTTCTTTGTTAGGCTTTGTTCTTTCTGATCACAGAATCAGAGAATCACTTTGGATAATGTGAGTGGTGTGACCAACTCACACAGCAACCTGGTGTGCCGGGGAAGCTCTGTAGATCTAATCCACACATTGGATTCAGAGTCACTTGAGCATCTTTGGTATTTTAAGCCCTAAATCATCCATTGAAAAATGAATTTCACCCCATGAAATATTGATATTTTGAGGTGTCATATTAGACATATCAGTGAAGGCTTTCCTCTTGAAATAAATGAGACTGGATCAGGATGTGGTTGTTTTGCCAGGAGAGATTTTGGAGAAGGGTCTCTCTCAAAAGTATGTGGAGGTTCTGCACAGTTTCATACTGTACAAGCCCTTTTGATTAAGCTCTTTTCATTTTCAAATTACTTAATTACCATTCCTCTTGCTTTCAAATCAAAACGTGCAACAGCTTATCTCAGTCATATGAGAAGGCTGGTAAAGAAGGCAATATCACCAGGAAATTAAAAAATAAAATAATGATAATGCCAGTCAGCCTCAAGAAGAGAAAGAAAATTGACTCTTAGTAATGTTATGTATTAATTACACTTACCCTTATTTAACGTATATTACACTGAGCAGTGCCCAGTAACCCTGGTGTAAAAGGCAATCTTTTCCACAGTTAAAGGTTCTCTCCTACACTCTGCTGTCTCAAAGAAGGAAATTTCATTACATTCATAGTGATATTTTTATTCTTTGAAAGTAATTTTTCTTTTTCAAAAAAACATCAAAATTCATATGTATGGGTCAGATTTTAGGCAGAGGTAATTTTCAGATCAATCTAGAGTACGTAGGTGCCAGAATGGGAAACCAATAGGAAACTAAAGGGAGATTGATCCTTGTTTCAGCAATCAAAAAAAAAATCCCAAATAGAGTTTTAAAAAATATAGGCTTTTCATAAGCATATTGTAAAGGAAGTTTGTTCAAAAGGCTGTTAAATGTTTCTCAGTAAGTGTTGGGACATTATGATATTTCAACATTGATATTTTTGAAAAACTTTGTAATGTCTAACATTTTCAGTGTAAAAAGCACTAATTTGTTCCAAAATGTTCAATGGTGCCACCTATGGTTTGCCAAATTTTCATTCAATCAAAAAAAAAAGAAAAAAAAGGATAGTGATTTGTAAGACAGAAATCCCATAATAGAATTATAAAATGGTTTGGGTTGGAAGGGACCTTAAAGATCATTTCATTCCAACCCCCTGCCATGGATAAGGACACTTTCCACTATCCCAGGTTGCTCCAAGCCCCGTCCAACCTGGCCTTGGACACTTCCAGGGCTCCAGGGACAGCCGCAGCTTCTCTGGGCACTCTGTCCCAGGGCCTCCCCACCCTCACAGGGAAAGATGTCTTCCTGATATCTGATCTAAACCTGCCCTCTGTCAGCTTAAAACCATTCCCCTTTGCCCTATCACTACATTTGTAGAGCACTACATTTCAGTATTTTCTACAGAAATGTTCTTTTCAGAGAGCTTTTTTTTTTTAATAAAAGTGTTCTGCATATTTATTATCAATAGCATGTGGAAGAAATCTTTCGTGCTTGAAAGAAATCTAGAATGCAGCATATCAGAATGAGTGGGAAGCATTCTGAAGTCCCTGTTTTTAAAAAAAAAGAAAACAACAAAAAACCAATCCTTTTTCTTCGGTTTAAAATAAGGAATTTAATTCTGATTTAGTACCCTAGAAAAAAAGCACAAAACGAACCAAACAACAACATCAACAAAATCCCACCAACACCCACAATTTTAGTTTAGATATTTTTTTACATTTTTCAGATAATTAATTTTGCAGGTACCCATTCTGACAAGAAGCTTTGTGCCTAAATTTATACTAAGGAATGTGTGCTTTGTGGAATGGGTGAGGTTTCCCATTATTCTCACAAATAGTGGTGTGGTAGGGATCCACCATGCTCTATGAACACAGCTCTTATCTACTTAAGTAAGATCAGTTCATCCTTACTCAGTTCAATAACTCAGGCAATTTTGTCCCTTACTTGATATAAACTCTTTCTTTTTTGCTTTTCTTCTCTAGTGAAACTGCACTGTAGAGCTTAAAAAAAAATCGATCAGCTCTTCTGTTACACTATTGTCCAGAATGGAATTTTTGCTGTAGGATAGATGGTTCAAAAAGCAAATGGTTCAAAAAGCAAATAGTTAAAAAAGCAAAAAGTCAAAAAGTAAATAGTTAAGGTCTATAAACACAATCCAAACCATACTGGTAGTAAGGAAGGTTGATTTTAGTTGGTAAATAGCTTTTAACTGTTTCCTGAAATCTCTAAAACTTCTCCCTAATTACTTATTTCCACAAAGACGCTGTTTTACAATGGTGATCATGCAGATTTGTGTTGAAAGAGCACTAGAGATCAGACTGGCCCATGAACACCACTTGTCAGTGCTCATCTGAGAGTACAGCACCTTGTGTACATCTTGAAAACCTACAAGTCCAAAGCAAATCTATATCCTGCTCAGGCTAGCCTTAAAAATCAATAGAGTTGGCAAAGTTTCTCTGTCTGTGACCTCCCAATACTGTAATTACAAAGTCACAATGGATGTAATTGCTCTATAAAACTTCCACATACCAGGGAAGTACATAATCACCGAGAATAACATTGACAAGGTATACTTTGTTCATTATGGTTTGTTTTTTTTTCCTCGGGACAGTAAGGCTCCGCTTAGGGTGTGTTGTGGCAGGAGGTCTGGGTGTTTTTTTCTTCCTGGAATGATGAAGTGCAAACAGTTTTCTCTTTCAGACCTGGAGGTTACAGGTGTGCCACCACGTTATCCATATCACTGCAGCATTCTTCGCTGCTATCATCATGCCTGTAAAATAAACTGGGCTCTTGCTCATGGCAGAGTATACACACTGTTAAAAATTTACTGTCAGCTCCTGATTTATGGACTTGCTTTGCAAAGTTCTGAGCTTAGCACTGGGTGATGCGGCCTCTTTGAATGGTTTCAGGTCTTCCACACCACAACAATGTGATTCTCATTGTTTCAAAGAGATCCTGGACTAAATATCTTTCTTTTTCCATCTGCAGAAAGAAAAGGCAGAATTTTCACCAAAATTTAAATATTTACAGAGCTTGGCTACATAAAAATAATTTAGCCTCAAATTTGCTTCAAACATTTCTTATTTTTCCTTACTATTTTCATGGGCGGGTTTATTTCTTGCTAATGCTGTATCACAGTTGAGCTTTTATTTACATGTTATTTATTTAATTTTTGAAACATTCATTTCATAGCAAAAATTCAACTCTGGACAATAATATAACAGAGTTTAGTCACAAACAAAATGTTGCTTAAAAAGGATATGTGGTAAATATTTTGCAGCAAATGTAGGAAGTATTGGGAGAAGCTGCTGTTGGTTTTTGACAGACCAGATCAGCCACTGTCAAAGCTGACTTTCTGATGATGTACAGAAATTAGTCCTCCTGACTCAAGAATTCTTGAACTTCCTCATGATGCAGATAATGTTTTCACATTAGAAGAGAACCTCACAAACACTTTGAATTTGTCTCTGTACTCATTTTAATCACGTCAGGCTCTGAGTGGAAATGAAAAAATATTTTTAGAGGGAAAAATCTGTGACCCAGCTCAGATGGCTGCTTTTCAATGATCTGAGTCATCCCCTGCACATGCTTCTTTTTCACTCTCTTGATACTAGAGAGCTCCAAGAGATCAGCTCAATTTTACATCCCTTCAGAGTCACATAGGTCCCTATTGTGACAAGTTGCATTAGGGGAGAGAGATTTTACATGTATATTGTATTTTCTCATGATCTGGTCATGAGGAATGAGGACAAAGGATTAGGTATGCTTGACTCTTGGCTGCAAAAGTGGGTGCAACAGCACATAGTGGGATTCTGCATTGGGAGGAGCCCCGTACAAAGCTTGATGGATGGCCTCTTGTCCTCCATCAAAGGATTAACATACCGCATGACTGCCTCAAACATGGTCAGACAAGCCTCCTCTGTGATGTATTTGCTCTGTGTTCCCATCTTGTAACCTTACATGTAGGTTCTCATACAAGTAAAGAGAAAAAAATCTTCTTTAAGAGAAGGGAAGGCTTGGTGAAACCCTCTTCTGCTGCCTAAGGGATGGCACGGAAAAATGAGCCCAGACTCTTGCCAAATGTGTTCTGAAATAGGTCCAGAGGCAGTGCTGATGTTGTAAGGCAGGACCTTTAGCATGGGGACTATGTTTACTGTGGAAGTGGCTAAGAGCTGGAAGTCTCCCTGGAGAGGCTGTGGGATCTTAAATTCTTAGGGAATCACAAAACTTTTATGGGCAAGGCTCTGAGCAACCTACTGTGGAAGCAAGAGATTGAAGTGGAGATCTCCAAAGGTCACTTGAAGCTTGTCTGAGGCTGAAGTTCTATGATTTTATGTTGAGGGGTGTGGCAGACATGACAGCATCCATATAATGCAACGTCTTGTTCCTAGAGCTCTGTTCTGGGGAAAAAACACAATGTCCAGTCCTGCCAGGGACAGGAAGAAAGTATGGTCAGATCCCGGTGGTGAAGAGAGGGAAAAAATGTCCACAGCATGTTCACATCTCTTACTTTAACCTTAAAATCTGGAGCTACTCTCTGGGTCATGAAACTCTCCTTGATCTCTGCTCCATCCATGTTTGAGTCATCTTTGTAGAAAGATGTACAAGTCTGATTTTGTAAGGACATGAGGACTCTGCAAGCCCTCACTGTGTATCTGTGAGGTCAGAGTAACCTGCGAACATTTTGGCAAATTTCATCTCCTTGGATAAGTTTTGGGAAAGAGTTAAACTTTCAAAGGAAATGAATTCCTAGGCAATTTTTCCCTCCCGAAGAGAGATATCTGAATAGATAACAGAGAGCTAAATAATGCAGCTATTTGAGGATTTCTGCAAATGAGAATACACTTTTTATCAGTTTGTGTATCTATGTATCTATCTATCTCAAACTTGTATATTCCCTTTATTATGAATACTCTTATGCACAGTACATGCCCAGAATAGCAAGACATGCATTTCACCTGATTCCCTTCTCTGGTTGCATTCCACATTTAATGATTAGGATCTTAAATACATACATAGGAAAGTGTGAGTTAATGACTATGGTAAAACCATAGTTACAGAGAAGATTAAAAGTGTTCTCCTTCTATCAACTACTTATACCTTCTAACTTTGGGTGCATGTTTTCATATCTGCATTAGTTTCAGTAAAGTGTTCCAGATTCAGATTTGTCAATATTGCACTGTATTTGTATCAAAATTCATCTTACTTCACATTTCTGTTTGTTTGTTTTTTTTTTTCCTGAGACTAGCTCAGTCAAAACTCTTTTATCAGAACTGGTGTAGAAACATTATAAACATTACATTAATTTATTGTAGTAATGTATAGTTAAAAAAAATTAATAGTACCATAATTTTAATTAAAAGAGCTGTGTGGAATAAATGTGGGGACGTAAGTGGTCTGTCAATGCCTAGTGTTGATTTTTTAAAACTGTAGTCACACAACTCAGAACTCAAACTCTATACCATCAAAATATTAATGTCTTTGAGAAGGAATTTAGGAACGGCATAAAAGCTGGACACTGAAACAGAAAGATTTAAAATAATCCAAAAATGTTTCCTAGGACTATGGGAGTTATACAGGAATGACCTCAGATGAATTCTGAACTCCAAAATTCCTTCTATAAGCCATGTGAGGGTGTATATACCTTTTTTTTTAAATTTTATTTTATTTATTTTATTTTTTTTTTTACATCTGCATAATTAATAATTTTGAAGCATTTCAAGAGGAGTAGAGTCTCAGCACTTTTCACTTTTAAAATCTGGGCTAAATATCATTGTCAAAAATACTCTTAAGCTTCAGGACAACTCAGGAGGGCTCAGTAAACTTTTATCACTGTTGAAATCCCATAGCCAGCATCAGGCAGGAGTGAGATGAAGTGATGATGATAATAGTCCTTGTGGGTGTTGATGTGTTCAGGTCAACCCCTCACTCTGGCCTGG
Organism: Rhabdornis inornatus; assembly: GCA_013397075.1. NCBI lineage: Eukaryota > Metazoa > Chordata > Aves > Passeriformes > Rhabdornithidae > Rhabdornis > Rhabdornis inornatus. The sequence goes on from VWZS01003810.1 coordinate 513,704, forward strand.
CCTCTTAAAACACTTTTGACTCATTTGTTCCATCAAGGAGTCTTGAGACACCAATACAGTTGTGTGATGGAGTTGAGAAAGAGTGGTATGGCGGGATTCTCTCCCTAGGGTCATGGTGGAAAGCAGATGTTGTATCTAAAAAGCGTGGTTTTGAAAGAAAGGGTAAGGCTGGCAGGACAGGAAAGGACAGCCAGGTGGGAGGGAAAATCCAGGCCTTCAGGAGGAGCCATCCAAAGAGCTCTGCCACTGCCCAAGTCTCATTTCGCTAGGAAGAGGGGAGCGGTAAAGGGGAGCAAGGGTGGGAAGTTGCTTTAACGTTGGTGGAGTAACACATTTCCCATGTTTTTGCTGGCATTTGGCCCTCAGCAACTTTCCTGCTTGGTTGTCTGAGTCACAGCAATTCAGTCTCTGTCCGGAACAGTTCCAGCCAGTTCAGTCCCGATCGACCAAATGTCAATGATTTCCTTTTTTATTTTGGAGTGCTTGTTTTGGTAACCTCTGTTCATGGAGGAAGTCTGGATCTGATAGCTTTCCTGTTTCATTTCCTACCTGAATTTTATGAGTGATCATCTTTCCTTGTTCTCAAGCAGCAAGTCTCCATGCAGTTTCCCTTCTGGAATGATTTTTGCCATTCTTTTGAATTCCCAGAAGAGATGTTGAACAGTGAGGGAAAGACTTTTCTGGTATGTTTGAAGCACAGCTATGACTGGGAGCACAGTCTCTGTCAAAAATAAAAAAAAAAAAAAAGAAAAAGGAAAAAAAGAAAGAAGTGTGTGAAAAAGATCACAAAAGATGTTAGGTTGGATACCAGCTTAGATTCATCCTTGAATGGGTAGAATATGTTTTGATAATAGCCATCTATCTCTTGCTTGCATGCATTGGATTTTCTCCCTGCAGTAACATTGGAATAGAAAAAGCAGCTATGAAATAGATAAGATTTGTATCATTCTTCAGAGAAAAAGTGAAAAGTAGTGTTTGGAAACAAATATTTTGTGTTCATGTTCAGGATTATTTTTGAGTCTTGGTTTGGGTTCAGATGAACTTTTCATAAACATTTTTGAAATTTATATCTTAGTTTTAATCAACTGGAGACCAGAGAGTTGTTTTACACTCATAAGATGGGGGAAGGCAGCTTGTTTGTAGAGGATAAATCCAATTGTACTCTCACCACAATATAAATCCCCTGAGTTCAGCTATCTTACTAAAGGTTTGCACAGCTCCCACAATATTAAAACTAGATTCTCAATGCACAGACCAGTTTTTGTCATGAAGAATCATGTAATGAACGCTTTCTCCTGCGTGTTGAACAAATTAATGTTTGTGCAGCTCACTCTGCACCCACTTCACTGAATCCCTGCTTTCTTATGCTGCTTTTTAATATCTAGTTACTTCTAACTGATAGCTTAATGTAGGATTTGGAATGCTAAATTCATATTTGTGTTCACCAATGGAAATAATATTTTTTAGAATCAACGAATGGCTTGGGTTGGAAGAGACCTTAAAGATCATTTTGTTCCCACCTCCCTGCCACAGACAGGAACACCTCCCACTAGACCAGGTTGCTCAGAGATCCACTAAGCCCAGCCTTGAACACCTCCAGGAATGGGGGGTGTCACTTTGCCTTGGTTCCAGCCAGCTGGGAGGAACGGAGGCTGTTGTGGGGTGGAGGGATGGCGGAGGGAGTGGTTGGGAATTGTCAAGGATGAGCAGTTGCATGTGAATCATTAATTTCTTGTACACTCCATCATTGGTATTGTTGCTGTCTCTGCTCATTTTCTTATCTCATTGCTCTTTCCAGAAAATTGTCATCTCAAACCATGATCTTTACCTTTGTACCTCCAATTCTCCTCCCCATCCTGCCACAGATGGAGGGTGAAGGCGGGGAGACGTTGAGCAATCAGAACATGGTTTGGTGTGTTTCAGTGGGAACACTAAATTGGGGAATACAATTCCTAAACCACAACACATTCCAATGATATTTTTAGCAATAGCTGTGATGCATGAAGAATAATTGATGAGTATTTCCCATAAAAAGAGATGTTATGATAGTTCTCAATTCTTTCTCCTATCATGCTTTCTTCTTACAGATAAATACACATTTCAGATACTCTACTAATTCAAGTCCTTATTAATAACTCTGAAAATTTTTCTTTGAATCTACTAAGATATTTTTGAGCTAATGATATCACAAAGAGACATTTTTTTCTGTGTATTTATTCCTGTTGCGTGGAATCAGAGGGTTCATTTCATATTTCATAGCTTTAATAGCCATTGATTTCCTTCTGGAATGCATGTGAAGTTCCTTTTATCACCAGTGGGAGTAATATATTCACATTAAGTTGAGAACAGGCTCTGATTAATAATCATTTTTCTTGATGTATAGGTGTAATGCCAGAAATATACCAGATGCGTTTAATTTTCTTTTTAAAAAATATATGTCATTGGAAATCCTGCACAGACTTAATTACTGTTTTTTAGAGCTGCTTGAAAATCTCTTCAGGGACCCTTTCCATTATATTTTTCATATCAAGGTTGAGTCTTTTTTTTTAGCCAGTTATATTATTTCTTAGCTAACTTTTCCGTTCTGTCAATTCTTTTCTTGGACACCAAAAATTTTGCCTTAGCAATATTTCGTTCTACATTCTCACCTGAACATCTAAGTCTCATTCCAAAAACTACATAAACCAGTGGAAAAGCTCCTACTTGCAGCAACTGACTATGGATCAGCCCTGCAATAGACCTCACACCAAAATTCAAAGAATTTTGTTTTGCGGATGTTCCAGCTTTTCTGAGAATGAAGCGAACGGAAACCCTACATCTAGATATTTATTTGTTTTTGTCTGTCTTGGTGATTTTGTTAGTTGTTGAGTCAGTTTTTCCATTGCTACAGTTTCCCCACACTTCATTAAATTCAGTTCAATTCAGCGATGCATTTGAAAATGTTTGTTTCATATATATTTACACTACCAACCATATTGAGCACGCTTGGCTACAAACAGCAAAATGCTAAAGTATGAGCATAATTTCCTACAGTCTTTGACCTAGGCCAGGAAGATCACCATTAATTTTCAGATGTTAATTTATTTACATACAATTTATAACATTATGTTGGTTTTATTCCATTATTTCTCTTTTGTTCCAATTCCTTCAATTTTATTTTCTTCTTTTACTAGATTGCGTCTCATCAACTTACCAGTGTGTGATAATTACACTTAGTAATATATTGCAGTAAACGTCAAAAGAAATCTTATATTTTTTAAATGTTTATCTAGGGCTCAGACAATAATCTGGAGTTTGAGAAGTGTAGGCTATAAGGTAGAATGAAGGACTTGTTTTGCTCTCCTTATTTTTTAATTCGGTCAACATACAGAGACCCCAGATAAGAGTCCACTAAAGCAGAATTCTGCTTCATGGGCGCACACAGTCCAAAGAGTTGAGTTTAATAAGAGAGTACCTATATATTTTTCCATGGAAAGAAGAGATGTGTGTGGGCAGCGGTGCAGGGATTTTGCACTACCTAATTAGTGATTTGTCAATCAGTCTCGTCTGTTTTCTTTTCAGAGCTAGGATTAACAGAAACACAGTTGAAACAGTTTTTCTCATGTTTGGGCTTGGATATTTATTATATTTTATCAGAAAGTACGGAGGGTATAACAGCGCTTCTAGCTCTTCGCTAGAAGTAAGCAAAAATGGCTACAGAGGCAACTGCTACAAGGTCTTTTAAGGCTAAATAGTCCAATAGAGAATTAACATTTATATTATTTATACTTTTGACCCAATAACTAGATTTTCATGACCTTTAGAGTGACACTAACTGACTAACCAGAAACTACTACCTGAAAACCATGAAGAAGAAGGAAGAAGAAAAAGATGAACAAAAAAAGAGACAATGCCCAAAAATCTTCATCTTGTCTTTTTACTATACTATAAAAACCTTAGATTTAAAACCCATCACCTTGTGAAAGCACACACTTCTATTTCACTACACACTTTTTTACTTCACCACTCATATTTAGAAGCCGTCTCCAAGGCTTCAGGTCAAAAGCAGTGTTTTCCAGGGGGTCTGTGCCTGAAAGTATAGAAAGCTCAAAAACTCCAGATTTCTGGGATCCAACAGTGTTGATATTTGAAGAGGCTTCTCCATGTTATCAAAGAAGTAGAGCAGATGATACAGCCCAGCTCTTCAAAAAAGTGGCCCAGGGATCTTCTAAGGGTTATCATGTGCACACCAACAAGAAGGAAGGTGTTCAGTCCATATTAAAGTGGTGTCTTGAAAGGAAACATCAGCAAAACTGACATATCAGCACAAATCTCTGGATGTCTCCAGTTTGTTTCATAAAAAAAATTAGTAAAGAAACATATATTCACACACACACATACATACATATACAAACATATATGTATCTATATTTTTCTTTCTAGCTAAAGTAATAAACATGCATCTTCTCTGTTTCTTATTTTGATACCCTTACTGACATTTTTTCTGATTCTGCTCCATTGATTCTAACTGGTTCTTTTCACATTTCCATTTCCATTATTGCTTTTCAGAGAAAGAAGCTGGTAGGTGACAAATGTGGAAACATTCTGTAAATGAACTACATAATCTGCAAATAAATTGCAGTTTCTTCAGAAACAGTATATGAATCATCTATAAAGATGTACAAGAGACTTCCTATTTTCCTAACCTGCATGTTTTATAAACTCGTAAATGCAGCAGATCAGCAAGTCAGAATGGAGTTGCAACATTCTGATAAATTATTTTACCTTTTTTTTTTCTTTTCATTATAGGAATAAAAAGTTATGGTGACTATTATCCTTATAAAAGAACCCCTTTCTGTCCTGACCTTTTTTCTGCCTCAGTACAAATTCATACATTTTTTTTCTTCTGAAGATTTTTCCAGAATGTCAATATGTTTTCCCCAAAAGTACATGCCAAGTGGCAAAATGCATTAGAGCTATTACTTTCCTCAATGACTTAAATTCCCAAACACTGAACTTTTAAGAGTTTCATGTCCTTTGGGTTATGCAAAGCTTGGTCTGTATCAGAATAGGAGACAAGCTAATAGCACTGTGTTTACCTACTTCCATATCTTCGATTAATCACCCAAAGAGCCCAAACGAAAGGCAGCTCTAAACATTACTAAAAGCTACTGGTTGGCACCATTTGTTTTGGCTGAGGGCACCAGAAGGAAATGAAGATTGGTTTTTGTAATCAGTTTAGAGATATACCAGAATCAGTTCAACATCTTTCAATCACTGATGAATTAGGAAGCTGTATTATTTAATTCATTATAGAGGTAAGCTGTTTTCACCTAGAGCCCTTCAGTGTCATGGGAGCAAGTGGTCAGAACAGTTCTGAAGGTGCCATTTTATCCAAGTGTTTTCAGAATAGCACAGGATGTGTCCAGAAAATGTATTGGTGGTGATAGTTTTATATGTAAACGCATACACATACACAAAGTGCAATATCATTTCCTATGCGTGAGAGGACACACAATCATATCAAAATCTTCTTTCATGTTGAGTTTAAGGAGATCAGTGCTGTGTGAAGCTCCACTGAACTTTCTGCTTGGTCCCAATGTCATCTCTGTGTGTTCAGCCTGATGAAAGCATTGGCACATCCTGCCTGAATATGACTATTAAGGTCCAAAAAAATAAAAGTGATTGAGAGCTGTAGCTTTAGGATGCCAAAGAAAAGAAAAAAACTTTTCAGGCTCTGCTCCCTGAATCCAACAGCTCACCCAAGGCAGATGAAACCCTTCTAAAGTTAATGAGTATCCTGTGTTTGGGTGGGATATGTGATTGCAAGTGTGCCTTTTTTTGCATGCACAGGCTCTACATACTTGATCAGTAATGGGTTTTGGGGGACCTCTGGACAATAGCACAGAGGTTTTGGAAATGAGAGGGAGATTGTGAGTTTAGTGAAGGGAACAACAAAACCATCTCAGGGAAGTCTTATATTTCACCCAGCATAACTTGATTTTTTTTTCAACAACGTATAAAAAAGGTTCTTTCCATTCTGGATAGCTCAGACCAGACAAAGTATTACTTCTATCACTAGTGGCTCAGAAATTCTGGGAGGTTATTCACTAATGAATTGCAGATTTTGCAGCATCTATATATTAATGCCTTGAAATTAATTATGTCTACATAAAGATATAGATATATATACATACACACACAGAGAAACACTGTTTCACCATATGTTCAAGAAGTTTCTACATATAAAGACCAATTGCTCACCCAAGTAGTGTTTGAATGTATCAACTCTAATTTCCATTTTGATCCTATTCAGGGTTTAACCACCTGTACATGCACAAGCACAGAGACCACATATGAAGGTCACATAGTGAGATTTTTAATGGAAATCACTCACATTTTTAGTTAAATTATGGTATGTGTCATTCCTGTCAGAAAAAGGTGCATTTATACTATCTGTAATCAAATTACTGTCCCCATATTCATCCAAAGAATGCCTCTGAGAAACAACACGCTTTTTACGAAACCCAAATAAACGATTTCTAAGAAAAGATATACAAGAAAGCAGATCTTCCCCCATGGCTGATCACACTCCTCAGCTGATGCTGCTGATAAATTTGCTGATAAAACATGGAGGGACTTTCACAGGGGAACATTACTTTTAAAGCAGCTTTGTAAGACTCAAACCGCCTTACATTGCAAATCTGCTGATCCCTGTTGTCTAACTGTGGTTACATGTGCTGACTCCAGTTTGAAAAATAATTTCTTAATCACTTTTGGCTCATCTTGGGTTTTCACATTGCAAAGCTGATGCAGCTGCGGAAGGATGGACCAGATTCCATTCTCCCTCACACCTCATCAACATCAATGTTAATTAAGTTCTAGGTTTGGGGCCAAGTTACACCCTGAGATACAAATGGCCTCCAGTCTGAGGCAAGGACTCTTCTCTTTATTTGTGCCGTACCTGGCATGATGTGGTTCATGGATCGTGCCTGAGATTCCTGGGGATTGCTGCAGTAAAGATAATAAAATGCAATATTACATCCTTTAAGTGAATGATGGTAACTCCACACACAGCAATAATGTTGGGGTCAGCAGGCCAAATTTGTGCCTGGATTGTACAGTGACCTGTGGTCCTGCTCTTCTGACTCTCCAAGCTGGAGAACGTGGTGGAGCTCATTACGGTTTTCTCCTTTCCTCATGCAAAGAAAAGCAGAGGGTGCAGAAAAACGGCTCAAGTTCAGGTGTCATTCTGGGAGCAGGGAAACACTGCCAGATGAGCACATTCTGTGACTGCAAACAAGCCAATTCTTCCCTTTAACGTATTCTGCCACAAACTACTTCCTTCTTCAGGAAATCAAATGAGCTGCTCCATTAAATGCTTCAGACCTGTGATACCTTTCAGGTTTTTGTTTAGTTAAGCAGACAAGTCCTCATCCCAGCACAAACCTGGCTCTCTCCCTCTCTGTCTTTCCCTGCAGTGTTACTTGAGTCCTCATTTTCAAATGCCGTAATAGCATGGAATAACTATTTAGTTGAACACAATCACACAATTGTGTGACAAGACAAATGTAATGTAGAGCACAGGGGAAATGTGATCCTAAACTCAGGGCATCCATTCTGCACCAGAACAGTCGAGAGCTATGTAGTTTTTGAAAGCCAGTCTCCTCTTGACAATTACCTTCAATTAATGGTACACTGCACTAAGCAGAAAATAAAAACTATGCCATTAAATCCTTCAATGCAGGCTGGAAGGGTTCCAGGCTGGCTCTAAACTACCCTAAAGAGCCTGTGTTCATATTACATAGTTATAACTTTACAGGCCTAAAAGAATATGAATCAACAGTCATTTATGCTGCCCCCTGCATTTGACAAAGCTTATGTCTGAGAGTTCTAATCCTGATGTAGCCGGGTTGTATGGAGGCTGTTTTGTGTCCAAAGTATAAACCTGTCCACAAACATTGCCTTTGCTACTTTAAAACCAAATAGCTGCCATACAGGTACTTCTCTCACTGATATGTATTTCACAGAAATCTACTGGAAGAGTGAAAGCACACTTGTTTTTTGCAGTCTTTATTATGAGCTTTACATTGGAATCCATGCAGTTGAACACAAGTCCTTCATTTATATGTTCCCTGATGCACAGGCTTTGGCTGAGCTCTGCAAACAAGAGAGTGATCAGCCAGGATTGCTGCGTATGAGGTGTCCCAGGATGCACCAAACTGCCTGTCCTCGTCCCATCCCACAGTGGAGGAAGAGGTGGGATCCTTGGAAGCAGTTGTTACCTCCAGGCTGTTTCTCCCTGACCCATCTGGGGTGGCCTTTGGCAATGTGATGATTCTGATGTACAGAAAGGCCACAAGGATTGGCTGTCCAGGCTAGAGCTCATTCAAAAGTTATGATGAAAGTGCTGAGAGGTGAAAGACCATGCTCTGAAAAAAAGTGAAGCTTTGTGATTTTAATTGTCTCGTTTTTAGGACTTAATTTCTCAGCAAACTGAAGTATCTTCTAAGTTGCAACTTGGCTAAAATTTTTCTGTCAAAACGAGCTTGGATGTGAAAACATGCTTACAATGGGGCTGTATCTTTCAAGGGAAACACCTCATTTTAATATGAAAATACATTTTCTTCAGTTTTCAGACAGAATGTTTGGCTTTCAAAGACAGATCTGCTTTGGGTTTGGTTCGCATTGTTAGTTTTTAATTAGACTTTTCAGTGCATCAAAAAAACATAAACATTTCCCTCTGATGTGTTTAGAAGAACTCTCAGTACACTCTAATATCTTAAGAAGCAAGCTGGGGAGCTTGTTCCTGTGTTTTGCTTGTTTTCAGCCTGATTATGGAGGTAACCTTGGCTCTCAGAGATGCCTACCTGGTGCTCAGGACCATCCATCACCACAGCCCTCAGCAGCAGAGAAGCTGGAGGAACCTTTGGAGCAAAGGTTTTTGCACCCATAGCAGGAGTAAATAGCTGGGAAATACCAGTGTGTGTGATTTCACTTGGACATTTCTCATGTGGGACCAAAATTCCTGCAGATTCTCCCAGGGAGTAGTGTCAAATGTTCATAACAGGTTATTGTAACATTCATATTTTAAAATTTAATTACTAATAAGGTCTTGATGCAGGTTTTTACTTTTTCCTTAGTTTACAGTGGCAATTTTTCAGCTTTTCTTGTTTCTTTTTAGCCATTCATTCAGTGATTTCTTCCTCTTGTTCTTCGTGTCTGTGACACTCCAATCAGTAATTTTGGCAGCTCTGAAGGGTGACCAGTGCACATAGTATCTCTTTGGGATATTGCAAGGCTTTACCAAAATCCCTTATTATTTTGAGATATTTGGAACTTAACCCTTGAATTATGAAATGCAACAATGAAAGCACATCAACAATATCTGGGATGGCAGTAGTTAAATTGTATGATGTGACACAATTTATCTGCTTTGCTTCCCTAAAATTCTTCATGTAAACTTGCATTCAGGTTAATCTTTAATTACTAATACAACTTCATTTGGCCCCAAAATATCCACAGTTCTTAGAGCTTTTCTTCTGAAACATATGGTTATTCAGACCCAAAAAAAAAAAATAAAAAAAGATGTGCTCAATGCACAAGATGCCAAACTAAGATTAAACCCACTAAGGTCTACAAAACCTGCTGCAAGAATGATAACTATCTTTGTCAAAATCCCAAGCAAAAACATGTACGTCAAGTGAGATTGTTGATAAAATATGAATATCAGGGTAGGACTAAGTTGTGGGTTAGTTTCAAAGAATTTATTTTCCTCTGAGATGCAAAATTTATCTCAAATCTTACAATCCATTTCTGAACACTGCATTTATAAATTCTGATGACATGTGTAGTTTCCTTCTATGGCAACACATAACTACAAAAGACTTGTTTATTAAATGTATCTGTGCGTTTCTGTGGTTTCACTGAGAGTTTTGGGGTACTAATTTTTTAATTCTAATGCGTCTCTCATTCATTACATGCATGCTCACAAACCTACAGCTTTCTCTGGACACTGGACATGTTCATTGTAAAAGATGAAAACCCAAAGATGGGACACCTGATTCTCACAGAGACATCATCTGCCACAGCATAATTAAAAGGGTTTTTGTCTAGGTGATATGATGGGGATTTCTTTACTTTGCAGAGATGTTCTGAGACGCAGCTAACCTTATAGACCCAAAGGATCGTCGTGTTAATCTCAGCCCAAATTCTTCCCTCTTCCACACTGTAACTGTTTATCTGGGATGTACTAAGGTTTAATTTAAGTATTTTATAGTGGTTTATTTGTTGGGCATTACTTGCTAACTCAGAACTGTACAACAAAAAATACAGAAACAAGCATCAGTTTTTGCTTAATGTATAATGCAACTGGAGTCATTGAAGCTTAGTCTTTATTTATGGGAACAGATTGTATTCCTACATCACAAAGTGTCAAAAAGCACATGCTGGTGACTAACGGATTTCACCCTGCATGTGGCATGAGCTACAGAATTCACCCTGTAGTGGTGTCAAAGGGAAATTTATTTCAGATCCTTTAACATCTTGATTCACAGACTTTGAGTAACAAAGACTCTACAACATTAAGGGATTAACTACACTAAGATGTGGTGAGTGGGACACTGCAGTCAGGGTTAAATGAACAAGGCATCTTTGGCTTTTAGGCATTTGCTTCTCTTCAGTGCCTATAAAAGGTACTGGCATGAGGATCATCCTACCCAGGTGATGGAAGGGAGCTGAAGGCACTGGATTCATCCTCTGTGCTGAGAAAACATGGTGTGAGACTACCAAATGTTTCCTTTATGTGTTCAGATGTCTCTCTGCAGAGTCATTTTTGGATGTCAATACAATTCCCTTATCAGATTCCTTCCACATTCTCAGCAGGATTCTTTCACTCTCAGAGCTCCTTCAGTGGTCAAGGCTCCCTTCCCTTCTCCCTGCCATTTCCCCATTTTTTAGAGCTCTGTATTCATTGTGATCCTTCTCTCTGTTTCCTGGTCATGCTGTATTGGTGTCCTCTATGCCTCATCAGCAGCAAAAGTTAATGAAATTGAGATATATGTCTGATACTCAAACACGGACACTTGGATTCCCTCTCCTCTAGGATTTTCTGTAATTTGTGTTTTCACCACAGTTTCAGGTTCTCACTTTGGATCAGTGCACAGCTCTTTACCAAACTCATGCTGAATAATCAATCAGCTGTGAGAATCCTTGTATGAGGGCAGATGAATTAGGAAATTGTGGAAATATGTCTTATGGACTTGCCTGAAAGTATTCAATATATTGTTCCTTGGACAGGCTTAGACCTCATTTAAATCAATCCACCCTTGACCTGTACAGGATATTTTTCTGAATAAAACCCAAAACAAGACTGAATGCTAATTCCAATATTTGTCTTATGTGACAGAAAGGAAAGACAGCTGTAATTCAACTATTTTGATGAATCATCTATGAACTGTACAAGTGTTAACACATCCTATCATTATGATTTCTACACTCCCACCTGCTTCTTTGCTTCACCCACCTGTTGCATCTTGCCTTCTAGATTGCAAGTTGTTTGGGGATGGTACGTTGTTTACTTTGTGTATGTTGTAAAATGCCTTACTACGACCCAGTTTAAGCTTCTAGGCTCTTCTGCAAAAATAAAAGTTAAGAGTGTAATGAACATCAGAGATAAGTGGAGGCAATAGTAACATACTGATTAGTTTTCGGATAGGAGCCTTTAAAGTGCATTTTATTTTTCAGTAATGATATGCTTAATGTGTGATAATGATCTTAGTGTAAAATCTGATTGGAAAGTAGACACCTGTTGTTTTTTCTGCAAAGTAGTTAAATGAGGTCAGCACTTTAAGCTTTCTCCCCTCCCTTCCCTCCAGCCCAGGGCTGACCTCACCTTGGTTAACAACAGATAAAATTGCAATGCCTGGTCCCACCAGTGCCTTGTGGTGGGAAAATTAACATGTGTTAGCTATTCACTGGTAACAATGCTGGGGTGTTTCCAGTAGGGAAGAGATGAAGGCTATCAGTTGTTTCCTTGGTCTGATATTTCGTGGACTTTACCACACACGTTGACTTTGAATATGAGCTCTTTTATGGTTGTCATTCCTGCTTATTGTGAGGGATTTGTAGCGCATTCCAAAGGTACCACCAAAGCCATCTGCTGGGAGGTAAAGATCCTGGCATGAGCTGGATTCAAGCCCTTTCCCAAGAGGATATGGGCTCATCTGCCTGTTGCGCTGGTCCCCTCCACCATGTATCTGTTTGAACAAGAGCATTGTTGCCTGTTTGGCAATAAAGTATTTAGCAGACACCCATCATCCATCAAAGCATTATCATTAATAATCACAGTGAGACATTGGGCAGAATGGGAAATTAATCACAAGTGGCAGATAAAGCACCTCAGTGCAAGAGGAGCTTTTCTGCATGCTGAAAAGGAGCATTTTTCTGCTTGCCTTCACAAAGGGGAACAAAAAGGGTTTAATGCAGAGTTGCAACATATTCCCCTTTCCTCTGCTGGTGTAAAGAGAATGGTGCATGATCAATTTATTACCAAATGGGGTAAACTTCAGTGATAGAAAGCATCATCATAGAGTCCTACAACAGTGAGGCAGGGTCAGCTGTTTCTTGAAGAATTGGGATTTCAGATTTCCACAGCTTGGCAACAGGGTTTGAATGATTTCAGGACTCATTGTGATGGAAAAAAAAAATTATTGTAATTATCACCTTTCTGCCTCCCTCATGGCCCCCGTCAACAGGTACCATGAGAACAGCAGTGATTAAAAAGGCAGGGCAATAACATCGATTTAGTCTGAAGTAATAAAGCTGATTGAAACCTAAACAATTTGAATGAAAGTCCTTCTCAATATATCAACAAGTTGAACTTACGTCACTGATTACGGACTCTTTTTGTTACCCTCTCCCTGAAATGGAAAATGATTCATCCTTTCATTATGACAGTTCTGATCTGAATATCATGCTCAGCTAATTGAAGTTTGCTTTTACATTAGAAAAATCTACAAGGAACAGAGATAGTGTGTGTGTCTTTTAATAGCTGCTGCCCAGTGTTGGTTTTTTTTAACTGAAGCCTGTGTACTCCTGTAGCTGAGTGACATAAATTCACACGGAGTGAAACTAAATAAATGTATATTCACATAAGTCTTGGAACATACATTTAACCAAGAAATGTCCAGCATAATTTTCAGCCCTCCAATGATGACTCTGTCACTGGTAAAATATTGATACAGCAATTCTTATTGTTCCAGATTTTATCTCAGGAGAGTGTGGGGGTCTGGTAGATGTTGTAGGACGCTTATGAGAATCACAACTGCAGCCATGTAACTATGATGGAAGTGATGATGGCAAGCACAGAACTGTGAAGACCTGGTAGTCCTATAGCACACTCTCAGCTGCAAAGAGCTGAGCAATATTCACTTGTCACGTTTCATATAAGACTACTTTTCCACCATAAAAACCATTTCAGCATTCCAGGCTCACATCTCTTTTTTCAAATGCAAGCGAAAAATGGAAGGGTGCTGTATTGCTTTTGAGGTGCACTGTCCCTTGAAGAAGAATCAAACTGAAAGAGTAGATTTGGATTAGGAAGAAATTTTTCCTTGTGAGGGTGTTGAGGTACTGGCACAGGTTATCCAGAGAAGCTGCAGCTGCTCCACCCCTGGAAGTGTCCAAGGGCAGGATGGATGGGGCTCTGGAGTAACCTGGGATACTGGAAGGTATCCCTGATCATGGCAGGGGGTTGTAATGAGGATCTTTAAGATCCCATTCCAAACCAAACCATTCTTGGATTCTACGAATTTGTGATCTTATTCTCCAGTATGTAGGACCCCTTTCTTTTTGCTGTCATCTTCTCAGATGACAGTACTGTTTTAAAGCACAGGAACCTAAGTCCAATATCCAGGATCAGATCAAAATTAGTCTTTCCCCAGAATCCCATTTTAACAGAGAATGATAGAAGATTTTGAGGAAAAGAGAATAAGAAAAATTAATGCTTTGATAATCAGTGATTTACATCACGTCAACTGAAACTATTTGGAGCATAACGCATGGTAACTATGATAGACTGTTCTGCTAGTTTGATTAATTTATTTCTTTTGCCTTTAAGATGTCCTGCAGCAAAAAGTTCTATGCCAATAGAAAAAAAAAGTAATGTTACAGGAACATACAATTCATAAATGTGTAATTCACAATCATCAGCAGCAGATTGTTTCCCAAGACAGACTCCTATTTGTGTTCACGCTTCCTTAAATTTTCCAGCCTCAGCTGACAACGGTGTTATCTTTCAATTACTCTGAGAGGGTGCTGCAGCCACACAGACCTACCTTGGTATCACTTCCAGGCCAAATTATATCTAGTGATAGCCAGGGAGAAGTTTAACTTGTTAGAACAATCAACTTCCAGCCTAACAAACACTGAGACTGTTATCCTGAGCCTTCATGCTCTCTGTTTGCTGTATTCTGGGTTACAGAAACCCAGTGTCCCTCTGGGTGCCTCGTCTAAACTCTGGAGCAGAAGTTGGATATTGCAGGACCCTTCAGGAGGATACTCTAGTATTCCTCTGAGGTGCATTTTGTAGGATTTAGGATAGGAGTCTAGAGACCACAGTTGCAAACTGGCTTCCCAGAAGAAGTTCAGCCAAGTCTGACCATGTACAAATCTGTTTCAACAGCTCCCTCTCTAGTGAGACATATGGGCAATTTCTTAAGGAGTCCACCTCTCTTTCCTCATAACCTTTGATAATTTGCCACCAGAAGTTCGAGCAGACCTTGGTTTCCATTAGAAAACATGATGCACATTAGAAATAGAAAAGTGGTTCCAGATCTTATGGGATGAGTGCTCATGAAATGTGTGCAATAATGCACTTTAACAGTTACATTCAATACTAGTAATATAACAGCAACTAGTATTCAACCCAGGCACATATATTTGAGTTTCTCAGCTTTTTTAAAACATCCAGTTATATTTCACGGACACAGAATTTGGGGCGCATGAAAACACTCAAAAATGAAGTACATTCCTTAACAGGGGTAGGATAACCCTTGGGGTTGCTGAAACTGGGAAAAGTGCCTGTTGAAATATAAAATGCCTTTAAGCCATTTGGGAATATAGTGTTGAAAAAGAAAATCAAAGACTAGGGAAGGGGAAATGTACTGTCATTTTCTGTTAAGAAGCTCATTTTTCGCCTCCTTTTAGAACCATTCAAAATTACTTCTGGCACAATTTAATAATCTACATCAGTTTCCCAAGAGTTAAGATAGCAAATGATATTATGGCAAAAATGTCTTAAATAAAATAAACCTCAGTAAAACCCGAAATGTTGCTTTTTCATCAGATTCTTGAATAATTCAAGAGATGTAACATCCACTTTTAAATTTTACTTAAATGGGGATATTCTTCCTTCTAAATGACAACAGTATTTTAGTACAAGTCATATGCAGTGGAGCAGAATTAGGTTAAGATTAGGTGTTATGTAAGAGATTGTGTAATGTAACTCTTTCGCATGTGATTGTGCAATTGTCAGCATTAATTATAAGCAATTATCCATGTTCTTTGGACACCGTTGTTCTCCTCCTACCTCCCCAGTTCTGTGGGTCACCTTCCAAAATCTCTGTGAGGGGGAGAGAGGCAGGGAACACGGGGCGACAACCATGGAGGGAATTCCTGCCATGTTTCACAGCCAAGGGAGAGACACTGGTCTTGTTAAATTCACCACATTGCCCGGTGGATGGGGGCTGGATCCTGCCTAAGCAGCCCTGCCTGACTTCCTCCCTTATCCAAGAATTTGGCTTAGCTCTTGGACTCCTGCCCAAGGTGCAAATTGTCCCTCAGCCATGACACTGACCTGGCACAACGTGACAACTGTCATGGATGAGCTGCTTGTGACTCAAGAGACATAGCTTGGACATCCTTGTCTGTTGCTTCATGCACATCATGGACTAAATGCATAACAATGAGTCAGGCTGATTCCAACAGAGATTAAGTTCATGTAGAGGAAGGATCTGAGATGACCTGGTGTTGTTTTTACATTCTTTTTGTCCTCAGCTTTTAGCATAAGGACTCTGGCAATTGGCTCAGTTGGTCCTTTAATTGTTCAACAGAGTGGTGCAGCATCTTTTGCTTAGGTAGCAAATAATGCAAGTTTGCAGGCCAGCATACATTCATTTTTTTTAGCAGCTTCGCTGAAGGCCACATGAAAAGTAGGATAGCTTGGTATAAAGTCTGGGAGGTTTGGAGGGAGAGTTATACCACCATTACATTTGGCAGAACCTGATTTTCAGGCTTCTGAGAGGTGGTCATGATATTCACCCCAGAGAAATGCTATTCCATCACAGACTTCCTGGGTTATCTCTCAAAAAGGGTGGGATGCATCTAAGCAAAGATATATGTTGGCATCTACATCCATGAAAGTCAATCCAGTTTCTCTTTACAGTCAGGGGAAATCTGACTGATATATCCTGTGAAGCCCAGAACTACTTAAACTATTTATCTCATTCTCAAACATGCTCTCAATTAGGTCATATGAGGCATGCCTAGAAATTGCCTGGTTTTCTCCCCTAACTGCAAAGAGGGCCAGAGCAGAAAGGTCCAGTTAAAGGTGTAAAAAAATGCATGGGAATGCCCGAAATCTGCTGAAATGAATAATATTATATTACGTATTTTTCAGTGTCTCAGGTATAAATAGTAGATATCAGTATAGCCTTACCACTGTGAAGTTCACTACTTGGAAAATACTGTATTTAATTTTTTTTGTTGTTGTTTTTGCTACAAAACCACAATTTGTACTTTAGTCTATTTGATTTTACAAATCAAATAACAAGTAAAAGATGTGCTGCTAAGACAATAAAAACCCGTTCTAAGCTTATTGACACAAACTTTCCTCCCAGTCGATGTTATCTCTTTTCAAATTATATTAGATCATATCTTACCAGGAGAGCAGGCTGGTTGAGTGTGGAACTGAGTCTGATGACATACCAGTTTTACTGCATTTAGCTCAAAAATTTGAATGGAAATTCTGCTGGTATGATCTCACCACATAACTAGAGCTAGATGCATATTCACATCTTTGTTCCTTCTCCAGAAAAAGCATGAAGCCTATTTGAGAGCTTGTTGAGTGGTAAAATATCTTCCAGTTTGCATGGAAAGAAGGAAATAAAGAGAGTAAAGGAAATAATTAACTTTAAACCTGGAAATATAAAATTGCTGTAAGTGAGATTAAGCAAGCAATGTTGAAACCACATTCAACCCTCTCCATCTGTCCTATGTAATGCCTTGACAAAAGCCCAACAAAGCTGGCACCTCCAAATGCCTTCATATGCCTTTTTTTGTGCTATTCAAAGCATTTACCACTGCAGTGAAAAAACCCCCACTCAGAGGGGTTGTGCAATAATCATTGCAGTTTTTCTAGCCCTTTGAACTAAAACAGAGGAAATAACAGCAGTTGGACTCAGTGTTCATTGTAGGCCCTTTTCAACTGAACTATTCTATTCTATTCTATTCTATTCTATTCTATTCTATTCTACTCTAAAACTTCATTTCCAGTAATTAATGTTATGCCTTAAAAGCAGTGATGTCTCATTGAGCCCCATAAAGACCTGAATTGAGTTTGGAAGTAGCTGGTTCACCCAAGAGGAGACACACTCCAAGCAGTGGAAAAATGAAAAGTAATTTTTAATCCTTCTGAAGGCACTTCTTCAGCAAGATGAAGTTAGGCTAAGAAAACAAAACAAAAAATGAAAACAAACCCCAAAAAATCTGGTTTATATAATTTAGCTTCTCTAATCTGTGTGCCACTTCCACAGCAGCAACAAGGACCTTTCCAGGAGACTGGTGTACTGAAAACTGCAAAATTCAAGGAGAATCAGGTTTTATAGCTGCACTGACACTCAGGTCATCGATGCATTGAGCTATTGATGTGCACTTTAACTCCAGGAACATAAAACGTGCCAAAGCAATATTACGTGTGGGAGTTATTCGATAACATGTGGAACGTAAATCTATCCTCTATCTCTTTGCATCAAGAGCATTAATTAATTCTGTGATGAGAATGCCATTTTCAGCTTACAGTGAAAGCTGGGAGAAACTGCCAGTGATCCTTCTGGCTTTAATAACTGTGCATTTAGTTCAAGGAAGGAAAAATGAATTTAGTCATTAAACTGGAAGATTTTCCTGATCATTATGATATTGAGCTGTAGGTAGAATTGCAATATTTATATTAGAGCAGTGAAAGTGTGGACGCTTCTTTCAACGTCAGTATTTTATTTTGTTTGGTTTTGTTTTAGAAGACTATGCAAATTCAGGTTCAGATTGTTGGAGAGAGGGGAACAAGGCACTGCATGTGCCCTGGGACACTTGGTGTGGGAATAACCACATGGTCCTCCCCACATCCAGTTAAATCCATCCCCAATGGATTTACAATTTACACCAATTTACAGGTATATGAACAGAAATGGGTCTGATCCTGTGCCTTTTAATTAAAACTCCTCTTCTCCAATGCCTTCCCCATACCCCTTGGTTTGTGAAAACCCAGGTCAGCAAATCCTCTGTTTGCTACTGCATATGATGATGGGAAAGGTAATGATTATATTGATCTCAAAGAATATTGAGACTGTGAGATCCTGTAACAGTGTGACCTGGAGATATTGTCTGCTAAAAACAGAGAACAAGAGTGCACATGCTCAAATCTTATAAAAATAGGTCCTCACAATTTATGCAGCAATTCCAAATGCAATATACAATAAGTAAAAAATCCAAGGTCATTTATTAGCTGGCAAAACCCTGGCTATGTATCTTTCTTGGAACAGCACCTTTAATGAACTCTCAATGTGCAAACTAACTTCGTCATGTGCTAGCATGTCTCGTTGGAGAGAAATCTTGTTGATGTCTGCTTGATCTTTAGAAGCTAGAGATAAGAAATTCTTTGTCAATGTCAGTAATGGTACAATGAAATAAACTGTATCCACACACTGATAGCACAAACATCTATAGGGGGAGCTGCTTAGGAATTTTTCCAGCGGGTTATTTTAGACGCAAAAAGTGCCAACTCATGTGAATGCCTTTTTTTTCCCTAAGAAGTTTTTTTTTGTCTAAAGAATTATTAGACTAAGTAAAGATGGAGCATGGTGAAGAGAATGTGGATCACATGCTATTCACAACTATAGGCTGGGAAGAAGCTTTTTTGAATCACTACTCTGACTCACATAGGGATGTAGCTTTCCAAAACCAGAAGGCTTTCAATTGCTTTTTTGGAAAAGAGACAGAAAGTGAACACTTCTGCTGTGGAATAAAACACTGCCTTCCCCCCCCCTCCTCCAATATTGCAAATACTTTTCACATGACATTAGGGAGAGGTGCTTTCCATAATTGCACATTTCTGTGAGCATGTGCAGGTAGAAGCATCCTACAGGTACTACTGTTATACCCCACAATTAATGTAGAGCCAGGCATAATTTTCCTTGCAGGCTAAAAGGTGACCAAAGTCCTCATGTAACCCACCTCTCCTGCCCTTTAACAGCTTCTCCTGTTCCCATTGGGACCATCCCAGTCCCCCATCCAAGTATAAGTCCCCCCCAAGACAGACCTTCCTTGAGACCCAGGACCATTCACACATTTTATTGACTTTTGGATCTACTGAGGAAGGAGATGGGTCACTGGAAGAAGGGCATGGAATCTCAAAGAGACTTCCAACTCCTGAGTGTTTTCTCCTGAGTGAATCAGAGTGGCCACTCATCTGACTCATTAGATGCCCTTGGCAAGGATATGCAATCAAAGGTGCCTCAAGGTATTTGTGCCATTACTTCAACAACTGGGCATTTAAATCAGAGGCACAGTCTTATCAAGTAAAGTACAATTGATAAAGACCCTTTCCGTTGGAAGACCCTTTGGAAGTTCCTGCAAATCATCCAAATTCTGTGTTTTATTCCCTTAAATATCAATGCAGGAAAATACTGAATGACTGGTTTAGAAAAAACGTATTTTTAAAACATTCATAATATTTCTAAATACTATGCTGGAGAAAACTGCCAAAGTATTTTCCCTTTGTTTGAGAAGTTTATATTCACGTAATGCTAGAAATGTTTCCTGGTTGCATATTAACAAAAGATTCCCTTACTTCAGTAAGAACGACTGATTCTGGTATTTGAAAAAAGAAATTATTTTCTGCTACTGATGGGTTTTAAAACTGATGGAGATTTAAAAGTCATGATAGTACATGTACAAACATTTTTGAAGGCCAATATCCAACTGATTAGATCTCTGAAAAACTAATTAGCTAATTTTCTTGAAACTCTACAGCAAATTGAAGTATTATCCAAAGCTTAAAGCTGAAAAGTTGGAGAAGGTTTCATTTATTAAAAAAGGCCAAATTATTAGCACTTAACAGAGCTTGTTAATTATTTTGGTACAGCAGAACTGTTGTGGCCTTTAATTAATTATATAAAGAAAGCAGTTTTTTAAAATATGTCAATATAAACTTAGATTATCTGAGTAGATTCTTATCCCAAGCTCCCATATTTGAAACTAGTTCACTGTTCTTTTACCTGAGTGAATTGTGCTACAAAATTATAAAAATAATAAAAAGATAGGAGTTAAGGATGCTAATATAGCTTCTTACATGTGAGTTTCACAGGGCAAGAAGAGCAGCTACTGACATTTGCAGTGCATGTCTTCAAAATAAGCACAGCCTGCTTTGAAATAAAAAAAAAATCATAAGTTGCATGTTATATTTTAAACATCTGAATTTAGTTTTGTATGTCCAGGGACTGATGGCTTGCATTGTTGCTTCTTTTCAGATGTGAGTTACCCTAATACAGAAGGAAAGTAGAAACTAATTGAGTTCTTGCATTTCAGCACTGCAGTGTGTCCAGTCATTAACCATAATCTGCTGGTTCATCCTAGAAAATAAAAGTAGTGAAAAGCAGTATAGCAAGGAACAGAGAACTTTTTTTTAAATGATGCAACCAAATAAGCAAGTTCACTTACAACATTTATTTGTAGAAAAATATTTGTCCTCTAGTTTGTCATAAATACAAAGGAAATTTATAGTGATGTTCATTTGTTTCTTCTTTAGTTTCCTTCATCAGGAATTTGGTCTCATTAGGCTCAAGAGATAACAAGTCCCTTGTAGTAAATTATTAATTTTACACAAATTATGTTGATTTTTGCTTTTACTGTCTCAGAATCAGCTCCTGTTTGTCATATAGCACCTTTTAACAATGTTTATTTGAAGAGATTTCTGTAGGTTCTTTTTTTCTGGAAGGATTTGTCATTGCATTTTAAAACATGCTCAATTTTCTCTGTTTTATTTTGGTTTGCTTTCTAGTAGCAGGTAAGAAAAACTACTATGAAAAATTACAGTAAAACCCAACAAAACCAGAAACCCCACCTTGCCCAGCATAAAAATAGCAGTAGCATATTTAAGGAAACATCTGTCACGGGAAGCAGAATGAAATACCTTCCCTATAAAACATCATTTTGCTTGTACAAGGGCCAATCTGTTTCATTTGTTGATGTTCACATCAGGATCCATTTGATTTAACCATATCTTTGCTTTGGAGGAAAAAAAATCCAATGTATTATTAATGCCTCATTGTATATGAGAAATGAGCATATGAGTCAATATTGCTTCAGTGCTGTGCATTATTAAGAATAAGTTAAAGTAGGTCAGCACAGCACGTGAGGCTAAATAGACTAATAATGCATCCTACGGTAGACATTCATCTACCAAGGAGTCATGTGTTATGTGCTGGCACCAACACAAGATAAGCATTTGATTTGTGGATTTTCCAGATCACATTTGTCCTGAAAAGAGAAACGGCTGCTCCGGTTTCTCCAAAATTCACCCTCACTTTTACCAAAGGGACATGGTTGGGACTATTTTTCCTCAAGATTTAGGGGCTTGTTGAGGAGTTTTTATAGTTTGATTTTTCAATAGCAAAATCAAGTAAAGATATATAAAACAAAGAAAATGAGGGGATAAAAGGAGTTCAAAATTAAAAATTACATTCAAGTGCTTACAAGTTAATCACAGAAATGTAGTAGATCCTGAGTGAAAGGACATGAAACAGACCAAAATCTGTTATGAAAATAATCATTGTTTCTTCTCCCAAATTAAAAGATGTGCTGAAAGAAAGCTACAGAGAACCAAACAAGGAAGATTTGCAAAGTGAATGTGCTTGGCTAGCTGATACTGCATTTTAGGCACTGATCTGTCCAAAAATGTTTTTCTGTATTGTCATCAGCACTCATTCAGGGAAATTCTTCTTCAGAAAGTATTGGAAAATAATGATGTGGCATTCCATTGCTATTAAATCTCAAAGTTCACAGACCGCATCTGTTCAGGTTACAAGTTAAAACTATGCTATCATGCTCAGGTTTTTGTTTTCTTTCTTAAGTATCATTCATCATCAATACGAGAGATATTATAATTGAAAATTATCCTACAGTTCCGTTCCTGATCTCTGAGCCAAAAGCTGAGTTGTCTCCCCAGAGCTAATAGTACTCAAATGCAGTTAAAATGATCAAATATGAGTCAAATACACAAAGAGAAAGGTTTATTAAGCAAGGAGGTGCCAGCCTTTGATGGACTTATACTTGAAGCAGCGTGCTTCACTCTGCTGGCTGTGTTATAAAACCAAGGGGGAATATCTCCTCTTTTGTTGGATTTGAGAGGATAGATTTAGAGTTATTAAAGGTAAATTTTAAGAATATGGTCTCTGTGTTTTCCCAAGCACCAAATAATCCCCAGAACTCTGTACATTTCCATAGCCTAAAAGCTGGGGATACCAGAGGGAAGGAGTGACCATTGTGCAGCTCCTGACCAACACACAGCCGAGTTCCCAGGCTGGGATCTGTCCCCTGGGATGTCACCCTGTCCAAACTGCTGCTGGCACTGATTCTGGGTGCTTCATCTGGACACTTGCTGAAAACTTGCTCTTCCCCTCCATTGTGTCAGGAGGAGCTGTGGAACCACCACTGCTCCTGCTGCACCCACAGCTTCAGCTCAGCCACGTACGGGGCTGATATTTAAAGCAGAAAAGAAGTCCATGAAAATCGATTTCATACATGAAAACGATGGAATTATGTATTTAACCTGTCTCTTAAGTGTCTTTAGTGTCTAAATAACTTCTGTCAATGGCTGCCCATCATGTGATTTTGTTGTCTCATTAACCAGTCTTGTAAAAAATTCGATACAGGTAATGGGAGCATGAAGTGATATCAATATATCATATTATGATTGTTTTCTGGCCCTAAAATCAAGTTAATAAAGATGAAAGTGCCAAAAGAATTGGGCACTCCCACAGGATGAACCTGGTGCACTTTTTTTAGCAGAACATACTCTTGCAAAATTATTTAATGATTCATGTATATTGCTTAAAGATGAGCTGCATACGAGAGAAAAACAAGAAATAATATGAGATTTTTTTCTTGCTTTGTTTGTTACAATATATGAGCAAGCAGTGAAGCTGTTGTTAAATATAAAATTTTGGTTTTGATTTTGTCCTTATTTTTCATATATATAAATAGCAGATGGCTGGTAGAGAATAAAAAATAATAATAACATAATCCAACTCGAGAAAGTGAAAGACAAACACTTTAAATTATTGTTTTAAAGAATATTTCTTGGTATTCCACTGCCTACTAAACACTTGAACATCTTTTTTATATATTTATAACAAACCCCATGTTCAATGTTTTAATTAAAGGTCTCCAAAAGCACTCCAGAAAAGTCATGCTAAAGCCCATCAACCTCCAAGAAAAAGCAGTCCTAGTGTTTCCAGCATGTCTTCAGTTAAAAAAATAGGCAGAAAATTCTTGTATTAAAAAAATCTAAAATCAGTTTTATTAAATTGCTCCTGAAAGTTCCTCTTTCTTAATAAAAACAAGGACAGCATAAAGAGCACTATATAGAAAATCCTATAGTGAATTAACTTAATTATGTACAACAAAAACAAGGTAAGCACTGTAAATTTGCCTGGAAATACCAGTTAACTTGTATGTATTATTTTACAAAGCACTTATTTAATGATTTAGGTAAACTTTGCAAAACTATTTCAGCATGTTTGGGGTTTTTTTTAATAAACAAAGAAGAATTTTCCCTTTTGAGTATGCCTTGAGAACACATTATTATAAAACAGCTTGGAGAATATGGGAGATTGCTTATCTTGCTATATTTAATAGGACAATCCTAAACTGCAAGCTCTGGTTTTGTAGTAAGGAAAACAGATCTCCTGCCATCATGTGGAATGTAGCAGTATCTCCTTTTTGAAAGGAACCGATGTTTGAATACCAAGACAGCAAATACATGGTGACAGCAACATTATTTTGTGTCTCATTTGAAATCTGAACCATGATTACAGAATGTGAGCATTTTGGTGAGTAGTGTCCAACATCATCTTCAGTGAAACATCCCCATTAGGATGGGGAAGCTCTGCTTATGAAGGGCTGGTAAAAGGGACCCATTTTTTATGATTCCTGACGTAAGGAATGTTAAGTTACATGACAGATTTGAGGCTCTTCCTCACAGGATTGTGTCTGTATTATATATCTCATTGATTTTAGTGAAGTTATACCAGGAGGTCTGGGCTATACTACATTCTTATTATCACTATCAGAGTGTTTGAAAATATGCCAGACCTGATACTTATCTACTGGTGTAACTTATACCATTTCCAGAGCAGAATGAAGACAGTCTTACCTCTAGAATATCTTGATCGAATTCCAGAGCCCATATTCATGAAAAATGTGCATCTACATAAGTGCTGCCAGAGCCACTGGACTTTTAAAGGAAATTCATCCTTCCTGGTGACACAATTTAAGGCAGATGGACATCCCTGACCACAGGGAATGTAGGTCTTCAGTCTGGAGAGATTGGTCTTGATGGCAAAAAAACAAGTAGCATGTGTTGAGTTATCAGATTAGTCACAGAAGTCCAAGGTGGTTGAGGTTGGAGAGAGCATCTGGAAATCTCACACTCTTCACACTCAGAGCAGGTTGCTGAGGACTGTGCCCAGTCAGGTTTTGACTCTCTCCAAAGATGAAGACTCCACAACCAATGGATCCCTTTTGACTTTAATCTGTTTTTAACCACATGTGACCTTAACCCAAAATTTTCATCTTTCTTCCGGTGTAGACCTTTTTCTAGGCTCATAGAATCCAAATTATGGAGGATTCCTCTACTTGCTGCTCAAATCTGGCCAGTGCTTTATGCAAGAGAGCTTTCAGTTTAGTTTTAGTGTTCAGCACTAGGATATACTTCTCCCCACTGTTAATAATTTTATTCTTTCCCATCACTCTCTGTGGCACTCTGCCCTTCACTTTCAAGCAATTTTTCCTGTTTTGCTTAGTAGCATCTCATTGACTTTTGTTTAGAGTCTGATGATTTGCTGAGATTACTCAAAAGGATCTTCTTTACTCAAGGTGAAGTTGATACACAAATCTCTCCAGAAACAGAAATTGTTGAAAAAATGAGAATATTGGCTTCCAACTACCCCTGAGTTTTCATGTTATAACCTGTGTCAAAGCTGTCAATTAAGAAAGCAACAAAAAAATTATGTACAGTGCTGCATTAGCTGCTATATCAGGTTGCACATTTGGGCACTGGAGAGCAGAAGACTTCTCAATCTGTGAATTTGTGAATCTGTGAAACTGATCACTTCAGTCTTTTTGTTCTCCAGATGAACTTTATGGAAGGCTCACTAGGTAAGGATTTTGTCAGATAAGATGATTTTCAAAACATGTCCTAAAATGGCCAAAGCATGGGTTATCTCATCTTTGAAAACCAGGCACATTGGACTGCTGCTCAATAGAGTGATTCTCAGTCTTGTAAGACCATGCTAAGATGGATTCCTACCTCTGTTATAATCAAAGAAAACACACTCATTTTACAGAGTAATAGAGGAAATTTTCAATTTTCTTAGAAATATCAATCTATTTCAGACTGAATTCTGGAACAATATTGCATAAATCATAATTGTGCTCAGATAAAAGGGGAAAATATGTGAGTTTTTTACATTTTACAGTAATTCTTACAACAAATTCAGCTTCTGAAATAATTTTAATCTCCCCTCTTTTCTTCTCTTTCTTCAAAAAAATTTTATTTCTCTTCATAACGACTGACAGATCAGTCAGTTTGAATACAAAAATTTTAAACATTTCTAGGTAACACTAACTGAAAATATTGTCCATCATTTAATAGAGTTCTTTCTTGAAATTATTTACTTTTTTTTTTCCCCCGGCCCTGGACAAGTCCAGTTGGCCAACTTGCCTAGAGTGAATATGAAATTGTTTAAAAAACAGTTTTGTCTAAGAAAAGTTGTAAAAATATCTAATCCCTTATATTATTTCAGTAATGGGATTTCCAGGGCATAAGCACTGAAGTATTCAGCCACAGGAGAACTTGTCTATTATTAGGCTGGCACGAGATCTTGCACCTCACAGGCACCCCCTGACCTCATGAATTTCCAACTCTATTTACCTATATTACTGCAGTCCAGGCTGTGGTTTGGAGAATAATGTGCTTAAAACAACATAAAAGTTTTCCAGATAAATATTTATTCGTCACTTACTGTATAAAATACCCTGCAAGGACAATTTGACATTGAACCAATATCCTTGATGTGCTGTTTGCTGCTTTTGTGGCTCCTGTAAAGAATTTCTTCATTCATTCAATGGTAACAATGAATTTGTAGGTGTTGGGTAAGGGAGTTTTTTACTGTGGGGTTTTGTCTTTCTTCTCTGGAAAGTGGGATGATTCTTAGTCCACAAGATTGCTGTGAGGTCTAAATCAGTTGTTATTCTTGGCTTAGACTCCAGCCTGAGAGGTGTCCTTGAAGAATTTGTTTGTTTGTTTGTTTGTTCTTTTTTCTTTTTTTTTTTTTGGGGGGGGGTGTTTGTTTGTTTGTTTGTTTGTTTTTGTTTTTTGGGGTTTTTTTGCTGTTAGTGCTAAATATTATGCTAATTATTATGTCAAATCATGAACTCTTTACTCAGGCAAAATTTAAAGTGATCTAACTCCTGTGGTTATGACTGAATATCAAAAATGCACTATTATTTAGACTTTTTATTTACAGGGAGAAATAAAGTACATATTTATTTGTGTGTGTTTCTTTAACAGAACCTTGTGAATTCTTATCTATTTTCATGTGTACACTTATTTATTTCAAACTGTTTATACAAGATAACTAAAATGAGTAAGAAAGGAAAAAAAATGTTGCATGTGTTTAAATACACCAATGTGATGCATTGGCTTTTTACAAATACAAACAATACAATGAATATGTAGCCTTCCTATTCCAAGTTCAAGTGGAAAAGAGACACAAGACCAAATTAATCAGGTCTAAAATTCCTTCTGCAATCTCTTGCCAGACAAACGAGGTTCCTTATAGCTGATGTAAATGGTATTCTAAAGTTTTAAAATCAATAAACAGGCTGTAAAATTGCATCTGTAATCAGGATAAGAAACACAAACATTTACAGAGTAACATGCAAACATAACAAAATATTGCAGCCAGCTAAAATAGAATGAGACACCCTGTTCAGATGCCATTATTTTTAAATGCATGTTTAATTTAGCATCTCAGCTGAGATAAAATGCAGACAGAGCCATGTTAAATTGGTATTACCAACTGCCTGGAGATATCTCCAGATTAACCCACCTATCCACAGCCCATCTATAGTAAAAAATAAATTAAAGCTAAAAGGCAGAATCCAGTCTTTTTAGTATTTTTTTTTTTTTAGTATTGTACATCATTGTCGAAACGTTCAGAGATAAAGTTTAGCATTGCAGAGAGCTGGTTATTATTTAGACAAGCCACAGCACCAGCACCAGGAAGTTCCCAGGTGAACATCTTTCTGGAAAAGTCTCTATGTGTTGCAGCAAGTTGTTTCAAGTGAAATGTTTTGGAGAGCTCTAACAGGTGTTTTGGGAACACATTGTGACTTAACCTAGAGCTGCTCTGTAACTTGGCCAGTTTGTTCACACGTCCTGTAATGTAGGACTGATTTTTCCAGGGCTTGTGGGAATAACCCAGAGCAGCGTGAGTTTAAAAACAAAACCTTACAAGTACAACAAAATGATTTATGGGGCAGGGAGGGGGATAAAGAAAAGAAGTGGAATGGGAAAAAGAGCACTAGGAATGAGGTGGGTGATGAGGATTTTTGGGATTAAAAAAATAAGGATGAACAAATGAAAATGAGCTGTCAGACTAAGAATTGGGGGAAAGGTGGGAGCTTGAGGTGCACAGCCATTATTAGAGCAATATCTAACTTTTGTTGTTGATGTCGTGAGAGCAGATGTGGGGCATTTGGTTCTTAAAAGGAAATACTGAGTTGGATCAAAAAGAGAATTAAAGTGTCCCAGTCTATAGCAACCTAGAAACCTATAGAAAACTAAATTCTTAGGTTTTCAGGGGATTTTTCATTATAGTTTGTGCTTTGCCTCAGCTCCTGGAAGCATGTGATTATGGAATGATCTTGGATTTCAGTACAGTAGAAATGAATCCCTGAAGTGAAGAGTGGGTTTGGTTTTTGGAGCCCTTGCTCTGCCATGGACAAAATTCCTCAGCAAGTTGTTTTTTCCTTTCTGTACTTTTGTTCCTAATCTGTGAAATGGGAATGAGTGTACTTGATTTCCTCATAGGAGTGATGTGAAGATAAATACATTCAAAAACATGCAGCACTCCAATAATCCATGGCATACTTGACTCCCATAAAAAAAATTATTAATACAGGACAAATTAAATGAAGTTTGATGATGTGCCTGTACCTGAATAACCCTAAGGGCACAATAATCAAAAGCCAAATGAAGGAAACAATTTGATGTCAATCTCATGAATTCTTGGAACAGGATTCTGGTTTCTTTTACATTAATGGTTGACAAGATTGCCATCAAGAGCTGTGTGTAAGATATGTCTCCAGTTGCAAAGCAGGCTGTTGAGATACCTGTGTTAGATTTAAGCAGAGCACAGACCTAACCACTTCAACACAGAGCTCCAAGCAAGGTATTGCCCGGGTGAAAAATTGTGGAAAAAGATATTACTTTAGTAGGAAAAGCACCAAATAAAATATAGTTCCTCAATTATAACTTTTAAGGAACATCCTTTGGTACAGGTTGTTTCCAAACCTGTTTTAGCCCCAGTTATGAGCAATAGACTGTGTAAAACAAAGGGAGGGAAATGTGATCAGGTGAGTAAGAGGGAGAGAGAAAAGAAGTGCAAGGGACAAGATGTATTTCAGGAATGAGCTGAAATCTATTTGTAAAGTTATCAGGGAATAGAGCCAGAAAGGAATGGAGCAGTCATTTCAGGACACATCACTTCTTTCTTTGTAACTGTTAGAAAATGCCCATTTAGGGGTTGATGACGGGTGAGCAAGGAGTGCGGAAAGGATTCAACATAAGGGAGAGATGGCAAAAATTGAGAATGGCCTGGATTTACTCCAATTAAATCGAGCTGTTCATTCAGGCTTCTTCTGGGTTCCTTCTATTGTTACAGGAGTTTTCTGTAGGAAGAGAGATACCCACTTCCATAGACTGATTCAGAAGTTAAAAAGCCGTTCAAAGCCTGGTCTAATTTCACTGTTAGCTCTGTTGTGACTTGATGACCTCCAAAAGTCCCTTCTAGCCCAAGAGTCTGTGTGGTCCCATGATTCTTGAAACCACTACCTGGATGTAGCCACTCTCTCCAATGACTGGAGTGCTAAGGAGGAATACCTTCCTGCAGATGCTTCTGGTAAATTCCAGCATATGATAGAACCTGAGCCAAGAAAAAGGAATATTTTCAGAATGAGTGACAAAGAAAAGTGGTTGATTGCACATAGGTGGAGTCCTCAGGTGAGCACTGTCACTCTAGAATGCAAGGTATCCAATTACCCTATAAGTATAGAGGATGTGATTTTCTTTGGGTAAAAATGCCTTCTAGAAACTAAAATTAATCTCAGTTATGAACACTTTGAGAAGATATTTGAGCTCCCTCTGCTTTTCTACAGAAAAACCTTGATATCCATGTCATCTCATAGGAGTTACTTCAGCGCAGATACCAATTATTAGCCAGGACATGTCAGTGCTAATCCATCCTTAAGACAAGATGAAATCACATTATTTGTTAATTATATGAGGCAGAGGCATGCTGGCCTTTTTGAAACTAAAATTCGAAATTTCCCATGAAATAGGGTAGAAAAATATTTATTTTTGAAAATTCCATTGGAAGCTGATATTCAGGAATTTCTCACCGGGTAAGAATTAAAGTTTCCTACAAGGTCTTTATCTTGTTTAATATAACTAGTGACTAATAAAACTTATCTTGTTTAATAATGGATGAACTAATTATCCCTATACATGTTTAATCCTTTTTAAAACCTGCTAAGCTCTTGGACTTGCAGCTATCGTGTGGCAATCAGTTCCACAGGTCAATTATCTATTGTGAAAAAATGTCTTCCTCTTTATCCTCTCTCCATGTCTTGCTATCCCATTCCATAGGATGCTTCATTATTCTTGTAATATGAAATGGGGTAATTGCAAACAACCAGTTTTATGATCTCTATCACATCCCTCGTGTTTGTTTATCTTCCTTTATTCCTGGTCTATTTTTCATTATAAGCATTTTTTTGTTGCCTCAAACTTTTCTACTCTCCATGGCCAAGTCCTTGCTTGCCTCTGTTTTGATGGTGACAGTAAGTTAGGCTTAAAATTCTACCATTTTCTCATTATTTTATTGATAATCATGTAAATTGTAATGTCACTGTCATTGGCTAGTCTTATAAATGTTGCAGCAGTTATAATTGATGGTTTTGCTCACTGCCCTAAGTTGCTTAGCCCATACATTGCAGCAATTGTTATTATTAAATCCCTGTGTGCCTACAATTACAACACTGGGGAGTTGTTGCTATTATTTCCTTTTTCTAATTAAAAGCAAATAATTCAGGTAGTGATGTATTTGCCACTAGAGATGCAGAAAGACTAGAACTTTGCTGATTGCTGCAGTGTCTGATTCTGCCTGCTGGCTGGGTGTGAAGCTTCAAAGGGAGACTGCTTTCCCTGGGCAAACTCATGGAATAAGGCATACAACTTCTAAAATTAGTTTAACAAACCCAGTGCATCATGCTGAGTATGTCTGTTAGATACGGGTTTAGAAACCCAAGTTTTCCCATTCTGCCTCTGTCTGGAGTTATTATCTCTTCCAAAAACACAATGAATATTTAATTAAAGTGGAACAGATTTACTGGAAGAGATTGTGAGACCCACAATCTCCTGGACTATCTCTTGGTGGTTAGGGTATTCTCCTGGGAGGTAGAGAAATAGAGATGTGGTTTCAAACCCCCTCAGGAGAAAGAGAAACTTGCACCTGGGACTGCCCTGTTCCAGGTGAAGCCATGAGACTTTTGAATATAAAGGAGTCAGCAAGAGAGTTATAAATCTCCTTTTCTTGGATGAGTTTCTCTGTGCTCTGAGAATGTTTCTGGCTTAGGTCCTGTGAGCCAGATAGGCAGGGAAACCACCTAGTTTGCAAATCCAGTCCTTGGTGGAATGAGAATAGGTGTGGAACACCTTGGCAACATAAGCCTGTTGCAGAAGAGGGTTTTACTGGAAGAATGGTGGCTGAGGTAACTCTTTTGGTCTGGAGATATAATGTGAGATGAGGTTTGTGGACATTCAGTGGCTTCATTTAGACCAAGTAATATCACTGGAAAACATAAGTAGGTGTTTTAGACAAATAAGCCCCAAACATTTTTTTATTCAGGCTTGCAACAAACTCAGAAATATTTCATGTTAATAACAAACTATGGTATTCTATGTTAGTCTAAATTTAATAACTTGTTGTGGAATCTGACTAGAAAAGGAAAAGACAGAAACTATTGGAAACCCAGATGTCTACAGGCAAAATTTGGCTATTTCAACAGTCTAAAACTTCACCTTTGGCTTCTGCAAAATTTTTCAAACATTGTGGTTTTGACTTTTTAACACTGTTTTTCAGCAAAAGCATTAAGCTGGTAGCTGTACCAGTAAAGCACATTAATCAGTGCTGTTCAGAGTTCCCATCCTCCACAGGAGGAGCATTAGGGACAGCACAGGGAAGGATGACGGTTAGAAGCAGATGGTGAGTAAACTGTTAAGAGTCCAACTTCATTAGCATTGCTTTGATAGATTAATGGTGCCCTGAAATCCTGCCAGGTAGGCTGTTGCCAAAGGTGCCATCTGTGTGGAAAAGCATACACATCAAGAAATTCAGCGAGGAAAAAAAAAGGGAAAAAAAAAAAAAGAACAGCTAGCTTCGTCAGTTACACCCCAAGTTATTTCCATCCACCATGTGCTGATGGATAACCAAAAAGCCATTAGTAACTATAAAAATGTTGAATTATATTAAAAAATAAAAATTATACCTGAATGTCATCCTCTGTACTTTCAGGCAGTACGTCTCCTCAATTAATACAATAGTATCTTCTATTATCATTATTATATTGTCAACAACATCAGCATCATTGTATTTATTATTTTTACCATTACTTGCAGTATGGACACACCTTGAAGGCCAATTGCTGTCTGACTTTTCATTTCAGTGGTAAGAGGCCAGAGAGTTTAGCAAAGCACTTTTCAATTCCATTCTAGTTTAAATAGAAACTGTTTCTATTTAGTTCCCATTCAGCCAATACCTCTTTCATAATCAGTTTGTTAACCCTGAATGACTTTGACAAGTTTCACAATCTGAAAGTAAAACATATAGAAAGAGGAGAGTTTCAGGGGGTAGAAAAAATGGCCAAGGTTTCAGGTGGGAGACCAAGGTAGAAACCCTTGACAGATCCTTTGCATTTGTTGTATAAGATGTTTTTTCCTAGCTCCCTGTAGCTGTGTGAGGACAACTGAAAGTTTGGTGCTGCACTGGATTAGGAACCTGAGTGTTAGCAAATGTCCTGGTGATGGAGTAAGAGATGTCACTTAGAGGAGCTAAATATCTCACAGTTCTCCTTCTCTACTCACTCACTTCACCTGCAAGTAAATCTGTTCCTAATCATGATTCATTTCTGTATAACAAGATACAGCAGAGAGATTATTTCAGGAATCTCATAAGGCATGCTGGGTTTCAGTGCATTATCTCTGATA
The DNA here is from genome assembly GCA_013397075.1 of Rhabdornis inornatus. Lineage (NCBI taxonomy): Eukaryota > Metazoa > Chordata > Aves > Passeriformes > Rhabdornithidae > Rhabdornis > Rhabdornis inornatus. The sequence goes on from VWZS01003810.1 coordinate 546,786, forward strand.
TCAAGAATCAAAGATCCAACCTCTTCCCACTGGAGCCAATTTGCAGAGCTCTCACCTCCAGCATGGTCAAAGAGTCTGTGGGCTACATCAGCCTTCCCCAAGGTCTGCAAAGCTGCCAAGCCTTGTGGTGTAGGGCCAAGGATGGAGGCTGTATGGACTAGGAAAAGATGGGGAAGGCAGAGGGGCAGGAAAGTGTCAGTGTGACCTTTTTATTTAAGTAAAAAAACCAGCCCAGGTGAAGAATATCTTGAGTCCAGGCTCACTTACCTAAATTAGGTGTCTCCATTCAAGTGCCTATATTAGCTGGTGTTTAAACTCCTCTTTTTTGTCTATATGAGAGAGATTCAACTGACCAAATGTGTGTGGTCCACCTTCCTAACCGTGGGCTCTTTCTGGCATTTGCGATACCCTGGGGTATCAGGAAGGGTAAGAGAGGGCCTGAGGGTCTCTTATAAATCCCAAGTAAAATATGTAAGGCCTACAAGGGTATCAGATAGTTTCTCAAGTGGCACTAAATATCTGTGTGGGCAACTAAGTCAAGCCTATATTCATGTAATTATACCTCTAAATTTACGTGTCTGAATCTAAAGCTGAATAACATCAGCCTTGTGCTGAACTGACCTCTGACAGAAGAATTTGCAGGGCAAAAAAACCCAACAACCAAACAAATCCAAAATCAAACTCTATTTAAATAGTTCACTTCAGTTAGGCAGGTTGCACTCAAGATGAAATATTGGCCCAGATTCCTGACTTTTGGTCCAAACAGGTTGCCAGTGTATGCCAACCTTGTACAAAGTGCTGGGGAGTTGAACACAAACCCAACCTACATTCCAATAGCAGTTAAGCAAAATTTTAATCAGCGATGGCAACAGACAGAAAGAGTAGATGGAAAGGGTGATACCAGGAAAGGAGGCTGGTAATATTGATGATATATAATTATGTGCCATATTAGCAAAGGCTGGGCAGGTGGGGCGGTATCCATTACAAATGTTGGCTGTGTTTAACACGGTGGTGAATTCTGAGTCACTTGCACAATGTTGACTGTGACTTCAAGTAAGTTTTAACCAAGCTCGGTTGCGTTCAAGGCTTAGCTCTCGATTCTCCACCTTCCTTAAGAATGTTCTCAGATCTCACCAACCTCAAACCCAGCTAAATCCATGTATTAATCACAGTTAGCTGGCAAGATGCTGTGTACAGTTTTTCATGAGTCGTGGTGAGAATATCCATGGATTCAGCTAGGCTTACCAAAAATTTCCCAGGAAAGAAAACACACAGAATGTCCCAAAGTTCATGTTAATGTTGATTCACGGCATATTGATTTTCCAAGGAAGCAATAAATCTCCTGGGGATTTAATATTTATTCTGACCTATCCTTAAGAACCATGAAAAAGAATTGAATGGAATTAACTATACTCCATTACAGTAATCTTTCAGCAATGTTTTTGCCTTCATGCTAAATTAACGTCTGCAATGTTTTTCAATTTATTTTTAATATGGACTAGCTTAGACTAAGTCTAGATTTGCAATTTACACACTCCATTGTTTGCCTAAAGAAAGCCAGTATAGATGTTCTTATGTTTTAACCTGTTAAGGTTGTTTTTACTTTTAGAATACTGCACATGCTCATTTTAGTTTGCTAGCAGAGTCCCAAAATTTTATTGACATTGTGAAATCACATCTAAGAAAACCCCTAAAGGTTCATAAACATTGGAGACAATTTGGAACTGAGAACAAGATGTTATACTGATGTTCTGTGTAATACAGACTATTAAGTTTTCCTTGGCTATTTTTTTACTGAGTGTCATAATTGTGAGAACAGTAAGGAATCTCAGTCTTCTGAAGTCTAAAACCCAGGGAAGGAACAGTTGAGGGGATGGGATTTGAAACTCTTTCAGTGGACCTTGTTCATATCTGTCCATGGCACTTTTTTCATGTTCACACTCACAGCTACTCTGGGCAATTTTTGCCAGTGCCTGACCACCATAAGAAGGAGGAATTTCCTCTATATCTGTCCTAAGTTAAGATTTTGCCATTTGTCAGTCTAGCCTATGAACCCTAAACATGCTTGCAGACATTCAGAAAGAAGTAGTAGTTTGGATAAAATATTCCCAGATCTGTAGGACTCTGATAAAAGAAGACATGGCAGAAAAAGTCAGAAAAACAAAATTGTCTGCATCAGTTTGAAGGCCTAGTCTGCCTTACCAACTACCTATTTATTTTCCATTAGCATTTTTATACATTGAAAAGAATGCCAAAATACTGATGCATATCAGATTATCTGATATGATGTTCCTCAGATAACACATGCACTGTACTGCTCTATGTTTTGGTAACATAGAATATTCTAGGAGTGGTCTCCCAAAATATCACTTATTCAGGATTTTCAGTATCCAACACAGATTCTTTTATACCTTTTGAACTAAGGAGACAGCTTCCTTTTTTTTTTTTTTTTTTTTAAATTATTCGGGGGTTCATCTTTCTGCTTCTTCATTTCCCTCTGGTTTTGATGAGAATACTTTCTGTACCTCTCATTTATTTTCAATTTCTGAAGCCCAGGTTAAGGAGTGCCCACACCCAAACAACAGTGACTAAGACTTTGAAATAACATGAGGCATCTTTAACTTATTCTCCAAATGTGTAGCAATGAGTGAGGTGCAGCCTGAAGAAACTGGGTGAGACAATTTCCCAAGTAATGAATTAATAAATTTTGCAATGCTTGTTAGTGCCAGCCAAAATCTCAACTTGGCATGCTAGAACGTGATCAGAGCTCTCCTTGCAGCCACCTTTGCTTTGCTGGACAAGGTTGTCCTATTGTATTTAACTAATGGTAAAAAAAAGGAAGATTTTGTATCTAAGTTATGCTTTAAAATAAGTACTGAGGAGGAAATTCATGGAGCAAAAACTGGAATAATACCCCAGGATTAAACTGAGGCTGAGGTATGTGTCTGTTTCCAAGAAGAGCAAGGCTTCAAGTCAGTTGACTCCAGCTGATTTTGGAAACCACTTATCCACATAACCATTTACCATCACTAGAAACCATCATGTAAGTTTATCAGGAATTATTTTTCAGCCTCCTCTAAGACAGAATAACATACAACCCACACCCACATTTGCCTGATCTGATTTTAGCTATCTTAAATTTGGATATTTAATCTAAACTAGCTATCCAAAGTGCCTCTACAGGTGAGAGACAGAGACACCTTCCAAAACAAACCATTCTAAGTTTCTAAGATTCTAAGGTGTATACATCACAAAATCTGTGGGATTCAATATGCTTAGTTTTGAAGCTGAGCTAATGGAATCATAGAATCATAGAACAGAATCATAGAATGGCTTGGGTTGGAGGTGACCTTACAAATCCTCTTTTCTGACCCCTTGCACTGGGCAGGGACACCTGTCCCTAGAGCAGCTCACTCAGAGCTCCATCCAGCACCTCCAGGAAGGTGCAGTTCTGAAAAATCAGCTGTTGAATTTTGAGACAGGTGCAGTCTCATGGGGAGAATATCCCATGCCCTGCAGTGAAGCACAAACACACAGATAAATGTACCCTCCCAGAGAGCTTGGGGAAATATTTGTGTAAAGAAATAAGGAAGTGGCACCCACTCGCTTGAGAAAATTCACCATTTTATGCAACTGCACATGTCTTCCAAGAGCAGGTTGGACTTCATGATCCTGGGGGTCTTTTACAAGCTTAATGATTCTATGGTTCTATATTTATGAGACTGTGTGTCTTAGGCTGAGTGATTAATTTGGGGCAGAGGATGGTTCAGGGCAGAATCCCTTGAGGTAGTCAAGAATATCTTCATTGCTTTAAGGGACCTGACCTTTCTAGGAGACCAGGGGCTTTTGTGAATGCCTTGTCCCCCATGTGAGCTCATAGGATCCAAATTCTGAAACTGAAATGTGAACTAGTATCTCCTGAATTTCTACTCAGGCTCTGGAAATCAAGGCCCGGTTAGGGAATTAGGGATTTTGACTCTTCATCTCCCCAGTGGGACTTAGGAACTTCAGCCTCTTTAGAAATCTATGTCTCTGGACTTGAGCCATCTAAGCTTTGAGCTCCACACATATTTTTCACAGGAGAACATTGGCTTTCCCATGTTATTCATGATTCATGTTAAGCATACGCTTAAGGGCCTTCCTGGATTGGAGTCTGAAAAATATATCTCCTGAAGCCAAATTTTCAAACAGCAGCCTGTCATAGGGGAGAGAGGGAGGAAGGGGGACTAGCTCTGGCTATCCAACTTTATCCCATCGTATTTGGTATCAGAGGCCTTCTCACTTCCAAAACAAAACACACAATAGTCAGGAACAGGGGCCCTTGACATGCCTGGTATTTTATCTTCTGTATCTTCAAGGAAGGGATATTAGCCCTCACTTTTCAACCTCAGATGGTTGTTGTGAAGATTAATTAGTTAATGTTTTACAGCACAGAAAATGTAAGGTGCTACTATATAAAAGTATTATTAAGTGCCTGCAGGGTCTCACTATCTAGTGTGGCTGAATGGGAGAGGCTCTGAACCATGGAGATTAGGCAATTTTAGAATAGTTCTTTTCAAATTGCATTATTTTTAACTCTTTGTTGTTCTAATGTTCTCTCAACAGGGTTTAGAAATATTTACCCTATTCACTGTATTTTTATACTTTCTTTAACACTTTTAAATAAACACAAGTCCTAGGATTTTATCTGCATACAAAGTTGTATTGGCTTAAATAAACGTGTGATTTTACACCAATTTCATTTATCCTAATCCTTTTATTTCAATTTAAAATTAGGCTTATTCTAGTTTGGCATAAGCTGATTCAGTACAAGTTTACGATAAACTAAGATAAGCCACTTTAAAACTGAAATTAGTGTGTCCACATAGGGATTTGCTCTAGTTTAAGCAAGGCTATGAATTTGAACACAAGTTTTTGCTAGAAAATGAATTTACAGCTTGGAAATGATCAAGCAGCACCTGCTAATGCACTTAACCCTGAGCACCTCCTCTCCAAAAAACTTAATTTTAATCCAGAGATAACCTACCTGCACATACTGCCCTATTTAAAACAGGGTGAAAACATGCATGTGCTAAATAGTAAGATCATGGAGTAGAGTTGGTTTGGAAGGAACCTTCAAGATCATTGTGTTCCAACCCTTCTGCCACGGGCAGGGACGCCTTCCACTAGACCAGGTTGCTCAGAGCCCCATCCAGCCTCTGAAGCAGTCAGGAATTGATATATTTCCAATGAGAATGTGAGAAAGAGGGAATATATTTAGGGAAGGACTATCCCACAGCTTGGACTGCAGTCCTCTACCTTGCAGGAATGCCAGAGAGGATGGAGCAGGGTTGGCCATCATCCAGCTTGAATGTTGTGTGTCTAACTGCTAACAAACTCCAAATTCACCCTTCTTGCCCAATCTTATTTGTGTGTCTGTGTGCTGCTTTGGCTGCCTCACATCCATGCCAACGTGTGCATGGACATGCTCTGGATTGCTGCTGTCCCAGTGAGTCACTCCTACCCTAATCAAAATTGTGGCCATCAACACTGCTTTTGTCTTAACACCAGTAATTGCACAACTGGTAGACTGACAGGAGGTTGATGGAAACTCAAATGTATGCAGGGGTGTTAACAGAAAGGAAGGGAATGTGGCTTGTTCTGCTACAAGAGCAAGAAAAAATAAGTAAAGAAAAAGACAAGTTATAGGAAAATATAAGGAAAATTAAATAGAGAGACAGAGAAATAATTCTTTTGTTCCTTACGCCAATATTAGCAATAGACACACTATGGATAAAATTAGAGAAAACACAGTGAAAATTCATTTTGGTCTCCAATTTTGGATAGTATTGGGTCAAAATATATCTGATTTAAAACATTTCCAAGGAATCAAAATTGGATTGCATGTGAAAAATCTATGTTTTCCTACAATATATATATATTTTACTTCTCCATAATGACTCAAATTTTTTGTTACCTAGTGTCTGTCAAGCCCTGATAAACATGATTAGCAAAACAAATAGGGTATTAAAAATTTTCCCCTTCACTTAATTTTTTATTTCACTCAAAACAGACTGAAGTTTTTATAAAATCCAAAAACTAAATTTAGGCTCTCAAAACCTTATTTAGAAACTTAAGTGAGAACTTTATTTAGCAAAGATCATAAGCACATGTTTAAATTGATCCTGGTTCAGGAATGTGCTTAAGTATATGCTTTAATCTGATTAAATATGTGTTTAATGTTAAACACATGTTGAAATGCTTTGCTGAATTGTGGCCTGAATTTCAAAAGTGTTAAGTACCTTGAACATCTCATTAAGGTCAAGAAAAGCTGCATGTCTTCATGTTCTTACCCATCAAGGCATTTTCTTACATGTTTGATTTCAGATTTAGGAGCCTAGCCATTTTTTTTTTAGTAAAATTTTGAACTCGGTTTTGCTGAATATAAACAAAGTAACATCTGGATTCATACCTTATCTGAACTATCTACCACTAATGAGTTTTCGAAGTTGGACTGAAGGACTGAAAACTTCAGCATAGCTTCAGTTTGTTTGGTTTTCTTTTGTTTTTGTTTTTAAAATGTAATTTTTAGTGCTCTCTGTTTCCATTTGGAAAGGCTCTGCTCTTTCCAGTCCCAGCCAACACCGAGAAGTGAAAAGGTGTGTGAAAAGAACTATTACTACTAACATTAGTAAGTGCTGACAGAATTCTTAGTTCAGCACAAGACACAGCTGAAGGCAGACCCTTCCTTGCACATCTTACTCACAGGTAGTCTGGATTAATTTCAAATTCCAGATGTCTCTTCAGGGTGGTTTCTATTTTATCTGAAATAGTTTTCCTTTTTCTAAGAAAAACAAAGAGATAGTTTAGACTTAGAAAGATTTTTTTCCTCTCCTATTCTAAGATTATAACAAATTAATGTCCAGCGGTGTTTTGGCTTCTAAAACTTCTAGAATTCTGCTCAATCCTATTGCTCTTTTTGTCATTTTTCTTAAGAAGAAACACTGGCTTTTAAAAAGCTTCTCACTGCATAAATATATATGTATGCAGTTTTTTGCATTATATTTTTTCTTCACAAGGAACATTGCTATAACCTTCACCCACGTATTTTGCTTTACATCAATAGCATCAATAGTATCTTTCCTCTTGACTCAGAAAAGTTTTAGATCTAACCTAAAAGCCTTTCTGCAGCTGAGCCTTGCTAAGGGGAGGTAAATCTTAACCTGTTCCCACCTGCTTATTCTCACTGCTTTCTTCCAGCCCCCTCCCTTGCTAGGAAGGTATTTTTTTCACTTCTGGCCCAAAACGTACACATACAAAATGTGTCATGAGGGCAGCAGCTGCCTGATGAGGCTTTGTTAAAGTGCTCTGGAGGAAAAACTCCTTCTTGCTTTTGAGCAGACCTGGGAGGTGATGTAGCTGCACCATAACACTGCTGCAGCTCTACATTTGTGTGAAACCAAACTACTCACGAGCAATTCAGGCTCTGGTGTAACTGCAATGTTTGTGACACCAGCCTGAGCCCAGCTCCACCTCAGCCTGTGCAACAGGACTCCTCTCAGCCCCACTCCTTTGGTCTACATCCTTTGGTCTCTCATTTAGAGCAGGAGCCACAGTGGGAGATGTTCCTTCTTTCTTTCTGACAGAGGCAGGATGTTCTGCTCTTAGGTTAACCCTGGAACAAACCCAAGCTACTCCCGCAGGAGGGATGGGGCATTAGCCTTCAGAAGAGAAGAGTTGGGGTGGAAAGTCATATAGGAGGACCTGCACTCCTTTGTGGAGCAGAAAATAAATTCCAGAGGGAAGAAATTATCCTTAATCACCTCTTGTGCATGAGACTCCAAAAGGGAGTGACTTCTTCCAGGGAAAACTCCTGTCCCTTCCCAAAAGAACAGATGAGTTAGGAAACACAATTTATGCCAAACTGTTCCCCTCTGTCCTTCCTGCCCTCAAATAGAAGGGCTCTTTGTACAAGATACTTAACCATGCTGTACTAAGGGACAACTTTTTGATTCTTTACCTTAATTAACAGAAATTTAAAATTTGTATTTCTCAAAGCTATCATGAGGTCTTGTGGACTACAAAAGGGATGGTAAATTTTTAGGATGTAGGAATGTGGTGACAAGAATTTAGGAGTAAACTGGTACTGATTGTTACTCTGCTCCTGTGTGGGCAGAACATGTCATGTGGCTGTAGTCCTTCAAGCAAGTTACCTAATCCTTCAGTTTGGTCTCACATAGCATTAACTATCTAAAATATATCTTGTCTAATTGTCCAGGCTCCCTCTACAGATAATGAAGAGAAATCCATTAGGTGATTCATCCCACAATTATGACATTATTGACTCATTTAATGCATTATGTCCATATACACACATTTGGACTCCAGAGGGAATTTAGACAGCTGTCTTATATTAAACATTATATTTTAGATGCCTAATATGAAATTAAACCATCCCAAAACCTTTATCAAGAATCCTTGACTATCAGATCAGCAGAAGAATTGCTTTGGTACCTTTACTCCACCTCAGCTGATTCACAAGCTGGTTTCCTTATCGGGACTTGTTTTGTGTGTTCCAGATTAATGATAATCATGATAATTCTTTAGGGAGATTAAGTAATCCTCACAGTCACCACGTAATAGGTAAATACAGATATCACTGGTTTACAGATGAGGAAATAGTCAGGGAGAGTTTAAGTGACTTGTTCTATCTAATTTAATCTTGTTTGAGTTAATCTAATCTATGTTTTATAAATAAATCGCACAATGACTGTGATATGTAGGCAATAGACAGTCAAGACAGTGCTGGAGACAGTACTCAGGAATTCTTAGCTCCCAGGCCTATCTTTGTCCCACAAAACTATTGCCTTAATAGCAGCAAATAGTCTTAAAAGTGTCCATAAAGCATTTCTGGGTCATGTATTTTAATGCAATTGAAGCTCTGGAAACACAGCACTTCTCTTGCCTTCTCTGAATAGATTGCTTTAAGGGTTGTTGCTGCACAGAAGAGCTGGGTATGTGAGGAAATGGATGAGAGAACTGTGTGGTCAATGTGATTTATCTCATTCCTTAGGAGCGTTATCTGGGATAACAGAAGACATAAATCCCTTTGAGAACAATGTGACATAACACTCATTTTAACTCTTTCCCCTAAGAGTTACAGGGATATTAAAATGAATGAAGGAAAAATATTTGAATTGTTTTATGACTTTGATTTTTAAATTTTTTTTTTTAAGTGGATTTATTACGTTTAACAAATTGTTCCTAACCAGGTAGTATTTACTCCTAGGAATTGAAATGTTTGTGAAATGGGCTTTTATGGACAGTGCCCTTATTGGGAAGCAGAAGCTCAGATCTGTAACTCACTTTTGATTTACATGAGAGAAAGGATGAGGTCCACTCTGCCCACGCTGGTGCCTGATGGAGCAAGAAGGATGGAGCTTCAATTCCCTTTGCTAGCTCAGATAAAGTGCAGATATGAACCAGTCTGGAATGAATGTTTAACCTTGGGAGTATTTGCTATCTCTGGGCAAAATCTGTTTTCTTTGGGTTTTTTAAGTGGTTGGTTAAAGTCGGTGGTTTTTTCTGTGGAAATGGGAAAATGTTTTGGAATCTTACAAAGAATGTGAAGGAGGGAACAATTGTTTTATTCATCTAATTCAGCTGGTAACACAGATCTGATAGAGATACATTGGAAGGGAACGTTGTAGTATGTTTCCCCAAAATATAGGGTGTATTTGGAGAGTGAAATGCAGTTTTCAGCCTGGAAATCATCTCCATTCTCAAATAAACAATTTCTCCCCTGTTCAGTTTTTGCTCAGGGTACAGCCAGTGCGGCCTTCTCTGATTAGCTCTATCTCGGAAGCACGGGGCAATCACTTCTCCACAGAAACACGTTCTACCTCTTTCAAAGCCTCTGGTTAAATTTTTATCTAAGTCATCAGATTTAGCAATTTGTAACTGATCTAATCTCTCTGCAAAATCCTTGCTCACCGAAACTGTATCCAACAGCTCTTCACTGTAAACCTTGTTGTTCATATAAAAATAGAACCGCAAATTATGTCAGTGTCTTGTCTTTATTCTCTCTCTCTCTTTTTTTTTTTTCAACTTCTTATGACCTATCGCCCTTTCTTTTAACCTAAATCAAACAGATTTTCAGATTGGCTTAACAATAGCACTTTATGAATCATATCACCAATTGCCAGCTATCATACAGTGAAACAGCTTATAATGTATAATTAACATTATAGGCAAGTAATGAATCACATCATCATTGCTGACTGTCTACCACATTATTAATAAGATAGATATAAGTAATCACAACTACTTTTTTATTTTCTTTCCTCCTTCCCCCAAAGTGCTGTGAAAGGAAAAGGAAATTCCAGTTGTGCATGTAAGCTGTTATTTCTATCAAACAATATGATTCACTAAAATGATTGCAATAATCACCTGCATAGGAAAAAACCTGAGACAGGTAAATATGTTTAAGGCTTTCTGTAACATCATATTTACTGTCAGCATGTGCGTTCAAACAAACAATTTGCTGAGACCAAAAATATCTATGAGCAGAAGGAATAAAAAATTCAGTCAAAAAGCCACATTCACGTACACTGCAATTTGGAAAATTGTTAGAATTCACCTTGTTTAGCCTGGAGGGGAGGAGATTTGGGGGAACTTCCTTGCTCTCTACAAGTGCCTGGCAAGAGGTTGTAGACATATGGGGATCAGACTCTTCTCCTAAAAAACAAGCCATAAGACAAAATGAAATGGTCCCGAGTGGTGCCAGGGGAGGTTTATATTGGATAATAGGGGTAATTTCTTCACCAAAAGGGTTATCAGACATCAGAACACGGTGCCCATGGTTGAGTCACCATCCCCAAAGGTGTTTAAGACATGTAGATGTGACACTTGGGGACATTGTGGGCTTGGCAATGCTGGGTTAATGACTGGGCTCTTAGAGGGTTTTTTCAACCTAATTGATTCTGTGATTCCCAGATTCTCCAGGCTCCAGCATGCAGTAGCTGTTCTCTAAGAAGTTAACACAGACAGTCCTTATACCTCCAGGTTTAAAGCCTTATATTTTTTCCAAATTAGGCAACATATTCTAACAGCCTGTTTCATGTCTTCTGTACCAAACTACTGTATACTTTTATGGCTGTATTTCTATTTTTTTTTTCCTTTTGCCCCGGTGTTTTTTCAGTTTTGTCCAATAATTCTATACCGTTCTCAGCATCAACACAGTATTTTTTCAGCTCATGTTTCATTGAAAATAGTGATGATATGGTGGAAATCTTCTCTTCCTGCTCTCCCCACACAGTTCACCTTTTGTTCCAACTGGATGAAAGTCACCAGAAGCTCTGCCAAAGCTATTAATACATTCCAAACTGGCACCTGAGGAGAACCACGTCAATAAAGCCCTATATAATACATGCACTAGGCCAGGTGAAGAGTGTCTGCCACGCAGTGTCAGTGACCTGTTTGCATCATTCAGTCTGGTCAGTGGAGGAGCAACAGCTAAAGGTAATGGTAAAGCTGCACAACATTCATTTTCACTGACCCTTAAGTGCAACCCAGGAACTCACCTTGTTAAGACTATTTACACGGAAGTTGAACAGGGATTTACACGGAGAGAATCAGGGCCTTTTCACTCCTTTGTATGGTCTCAAGCATCATAATGAATATTCTTCAAAATAGGTATCTTCCCACCATCTCTCACATTTGGAAATATACTTATTTTGCAAGTAGGTAGACAATAAATCCCTTCTTGACAGAAGTCAAGGGTATTGAATGAGGTTTTCTGCTTCTGTGGCAAATGTTTTTGATAGCAAACTAACCCTCTCCCTAAACATTTTTATTGTTGCTGTTTTCAGGTTGTTTTGTTATGTTAATATTCTAGTATTTTTATCCTTATTTTCTCCTCCAGTTTTCACTTCTTCCTTTTGAGCAATTCTTCCCCTACCTTTATTTCTACTGTGGTAATGAAAAAAACTAGAAACTTTGGATGAGGTTTACTGAGTTAATCATCATAGTGGAAACACCTGCAGATGGAAGATCCTTGATTTAGTTCTTCCAAAGATGCCTATAGCTGTCCTTTGAATACAGAGTATGCCTATGGCAACTGGTGTAAGTGTAAATACATGAAGTTAAATGATAGCAAATACCACCCAGAAATGAAAACTTGAAATAAACTTGATATTCCCTTCTCCTTTGATACTTCCCCCCTGCTCCCTTTGCAAGCCAAAGTATAAATGGGGATAAAACACGAGAGAAGAACTTGAAAAATCACCTGTATTCAGGTTGTTAAAGAAAACTTGGGAACAAATGCTTTTGAAGATTTCCTTTAGCTATATGTTTTAAGAGCCTAATAACAGTAAGAAACTCAAAGAGAAACTGCCACAAAAACTAGTCAGTGTGTAAATATCAATTCCATATAGCCCAGCAGAGGTGTGTATGACTGATTCCTGAACATTCACCAGCAGTTAAAGGGGTCAGTCAGGAGCAGGAAGTGAGCTTATTTTTATCCTGAGTTTAAGAAGGCTTGAACATATAAGACTCACTTCCTAAAAGTTTATATTGACCACATGGAAGACACAAAATACAAAGAAAATGGGAGTTGGTGTTACAGCAGTTGGGCTGCTGAGCTGAGCAGGAGCAGGTCTGGATTACAACCTCTGTTCCCAGGCTTGTTTATGTATTTTACATTAGGCAGTCACTGAATAAAATAAACCTGGGAGCTGTGCCAGGGGTTGTCCACACCCAAACAGTTGCAGAATTGGGACCTTGGTCTTTCCCATAGATGTGTTTGTCAGTTTTTCCATGCAAAAAAAAGTAAAATATCCTCCTATAGTGTCAGTCACTTTTTTGTCCCCAGTAGCATTTGAAACAACATAAATAAGGGTGTTTATTTACATTATTATGTGAATTATTTTCCCCATTGGTAACATTTTTAGGTATTTTGTTGATATTGTCCCCATTTCCTGGGCTATTTGTCAGATATGTTTTTCCTCTTGAACTACAGAGTAATTTATTGCTTCATGGAATTATAACTTCCAAAACCCAAACTAACTCTAGTGACATTTTCCTTTAAGAGGGGCCTCCCACATGTTACCAAATTGCACTTCAATATGTCTCACTGAATTCAAATAGCATTTCTGGTATTGGTCAATGTACAATTGAGTTGCCTCCTGGGAAAAAAAAAATCAAGCTGGTATAAGTGTCAATTTTGAAGTAATAATTATAGTTTTATGCAGTAACGTATTTATTATATTATCAAATTAATACACCTTTTAGCATGTCAGGGTCTGTGGGTAATTATAGTTTAGCATTGTGGTAATAATTTGTATGATTTATGTTACCTATGGAGTAGAACTGAAAGCCAAAAAGCTGTCTGGCATAATTACTGTTAAGAGGTAAGATCAACAGATATCCCCAGCCAAAAGAACACAGCCCTAAGGGTAGCAGACTCAAACAAGGAGAAGTCACCTCAGGTATTTGCTTTTCAGCTTGCCTTTTCTCACCTGAGAGACGGCCCACCCACTATTCCAGGCTGTGTTAGCAAGAATTGGGTGCTTGTATGTTGCTGCTTTCCACTGATCTTGAAGTTCTCATTTTAAATTGAGACATAGGAAAGTGGTAGAGAGGGACTCTTTGCAAGACCTAACTCTTCTGAAATGTGGAGAAAACAGTTTTCCGTGAGGTGAAAGTGAGTGAATTGTTGTGGTTTCTCTACTTTCCATTGATTTGGGCACAGAAAATAAATTTGTGTGTGTGCCTGTGCTCTTGCTTTTTTATTTTTTGTTCTAAGTGCTGTGCAAACAGAACAGAAATAGTCTTTACATGCAAAGTCTATGTAAAGCTAATTCTTTACAGTTAAAATTTATTACAGTTAAAGCAGATTCATGAGTGACTTACCAGCTTCACTAGAAATAGGCTGAAAGTTGCTGCGTGTTCCCCCCAGTTTCTGTGTATTTATACAAATAAATGCATAGAAATGCAAAGAGTACCCTCATCTCCTTTCAAAGCTCAGACCTCCTCTGGCAAATACTTTGCACCATTTTTTCCCTACTGAAATAAGGTTTCCAGCATTTTTACTTAAATATAAATATCTCAGAAATTATCTGAAAGTTTTGCTACTAAAATCATGACCACACTGTCCAGTCAAAACTGTAAAAGTGTCTTGCTTCCTTCTCCCCTTCCTCCTCAGCATCACCCTTCCAAATGGAAAATGAAAGTCTGGTATCATGTTCTATGAAGGTTGCCGACTCAGGCCTCAGATGATGAAGGTTAGGAGCAAAGGCCAAGATCCACAAAGCTATTTAAATACATAATTCTAATTAATTTATATGTGCCTGATCCTGAAAACATTTATGTATGTACTCAGCTTTCACTGGCCCTGTGATCTTCCTGGAGTCAAAGACATTACTCACCTGCTAAAACAGAGGCCTGTGAATTGAGGTTCAGTGAGGAAATATCAAATGGAGAAGGTCCTGCCAGCAAGTCCCTCATTTATTAAATTACAGAATGTCACAAATTTTCACTGGTTTTGGGAGGAAGAAGTTGTTATTTTCCTCCCTAGTCTCGTGCCACTTTATGTCTGGAACTCTGTCCTACTAGAGAGAAAAGCAGCAGAACACTCCCAGGTACCCACTGACCCAGTTCTACATTTTCCATGTCAACACCAGCTGGCTGTGAAGGGTCTGGAACCAAGCCTGAGAGGAAGATGTGAAGGTGGAATTCACTTCACACAATGTTGTGTATAAAAAAGTTAAATGTCTAAATCTGAGCTAGGCTCTCCTCAGAGGTGGCAGAGATACATGGGGACCTCCAGGGAGTGGGTCACCCAGTCTCTCTCAGACACCTGTGATGGGATAAGATGAATTACACTCTGCAGATACCCATTTCTCCCCATGAAGGGAGCTTGGAGTGACGAGTCAGACAGACTTGGTTGTTTAGTTTTAAGATGTCCAAGTTAGGGCAGATGAATTTCACCTCAAAGGGTTGGAGTGTTTTCCTGAAACTCAAACCAGCCTTTTGAAGTTCCCTCTTCATCCTTATAGAACACAGGTGTGCCAATATCCAATTTCTCATGTTTTTAATTCTATAGGAATAAAGTTATGTGTGTCTGTATGTGTATGTATATACTTAATGGCTACACTATCAAGCTGACCTTCAGCAAATAATTAAAACATGTTTTAATCCTGGTTCATAATGTTTCTGTTGGAGGGACCCTGAGGAAGTTACTCTCCTCCAAGGAGGCAGCTAGTAGATTTCTGCCCACTGTGCCACCCTTACACAACGAATGGGAGCTTAAGCAGCTTTTTGGCCACCCTACAGCTTGATAAGGCTGCTGTGCTGTATGGGGGTAATTAATATAAGACCTCCTTCACTTGGGCAACTGTTATGCCTTTATCTTTGTTTACCTCCTGGAACTACTTCATCTGATGAATGTCATTAGCTATTGCCAATAGTTATGTAATATCCCATGGCATGATCCTAATTCCAAGCTAGCCATTGAAGCTCTAAGGAGTGGAATTAGTTCTTAGATGTGTATTCACACAGAGCCTGAGATATCCATACCTTCAGATATACCAGATACACCTTCAGATAAACCAGAATGATAGAGTTGTAAACAGTGTGATGAGGCAGAAATGACCGAGGAATTTGAACAATCAAGGAATTAGAATGATTTAACAAGTAGGCCCTATTATTACCATTCCTTTCTTTTCCATGGTCGTTAAATATCTTTCCCATGTATTTTCCTTACCTGGAAGACATGGAAACCTGAATGGAGGAATTGCTTGGCTGAGGAATAATGCCAACATAATGGAGCACATCAAAACTGAAGCAGCCAAGTGAGTATAAGTCATTTCACAAGCTCCATGGATGTGGATGACTCACAGAGCAGAATGGAGCTGGTTGGTCAGGGTGCTTTTTAAAAACAAACAAACAAAAAATACTCAGTCCCAGACAGAGAATCCCATCATGCTTTGCCATGCTCATTTTTAAAGAAGCACATAATTATTTTGCTACCAGTGATGTTGCCCAAATCAGGTCAAAAACCCTGTTCCTTAATAACTGAGCTCAGATGCTCTTTCCAGCACTCACTGTCTATTCTGGGAGGTAGGATGAGTAACTTAACCTTATTTCCTCAAGTAATAATCAGAATGATATGTTTAATGGGAATAATAGTTGTCTCACCTGCCTGACAGGGAGAAGGTGCTGGGAGAATTAATTAGTTTGTGAAGCACTTTGAAGATAAGTGCTACGTTATTAATAAGTAAAACCCACTGCACTTAGATACAACTTGCAAGTGATTGTATTATATTACAGTGCTTAGATAACACAAAGATAGTTGCCTTAGAAATACCAATAGATGATAGAGAGCGTAAGAGATAGATAATCACCAGATTTTTTGTGTTTTCATTTTGTCTCATCATTTCTATTGGCTTAATGATATTTAGGTCCTAAAAGATGTTCCAATAATGGAAATTATTGCCTGTATTTTAAAGATGCTACAGAGAAAGGAAAAGTGGTGGGGGATGGTGAATAAATATGGCTGAGAATGAAAACAAAATGACCTCTCCAGAGCCTCTTCCAACACTGTGAAGTGTAATCTTTAAAAATAGTTGATTAAACTCAACTCAGATAATTAAGTACAATCTGCCCAATGAGATTGTGTACCATGAGTTGGAGTAGAGTTCAGGGAATGAGTGAATAATGTTCACTGAAGGGCAACATTGGCAATGTGTGAAAACTGGCAAAAACCAGTCACCTCTCAGATATAATTAAGTCACTGAGTAAGGAAGTTTAGTAACTTCTGGGTCAGCCATGTGATCCTGTGATGTGAATTAATACTCTGGCAGTGAGAGCTGCAGGGTACTTTACGTCTGGAAGACTGACAAAATCTTCTTGGAGGAAAATCAGTAAATATGTGAAAATAAGTGAATTAATGTAGAATTATTCCTAGCTTTGATTGTCAGGGAGGCCACTGGCCTATAAAGAATAAAAATAAGTGGAAAGCTAAAATCTCAAAGGAGGAAGGTAAGACAGGTGTTGGTAGTGAAAGCTCCTGATTCTATTCCGGTGCCCTGAGTCTTGCTTGTGAATGAGGAAGTCCTTTAACAGTAGTATGGAATTTTTTGTCTCCACGTGGCATTGCATTATTGTGCTGTCATTGAAAAGTGTCCATGACGTTTACAACACAACCATGTTTAAGCTTTCCCATCAAGCCAACATCTCCAGGTGGAGAATCAAAGAATCACATAGGAAGGAAGGAATCAAGGTTAGAAAAGATCTCTAAGATCATTGAGTCCAAGCATTAACCCAGGTCCACCACTAAACTCTATCTCTAAATACCATATTTACATGTTTTCCGAAAACTTCTAGGGATGGTAGTTCCACTACTTCCCTGGGCAGCCTGTTCCAATACCTGGTCACCCTTTCAATGAAGAAATATTTTGTAACATCCAATCTAAACCTCCCTTGGCACGCCTTGAGGCCATTTCCACTTGTCCTATCACTTGCTACCTGGAAGTAGAGAGCACCCCCATCTCACTACGACTTTCTTCCAGGAGAAATAGCTGGAGGGCTTCATGCAGCTGATTAAGTTTGCTTCCAGTTTTGAGTGTGATGTGGAGCTTCTGACTCCTTCATAACCTCTCCTAATTTCTGAAGGAAAGATGTATNTAGATGTATCTATTTAAATATATATATATATATATATATATAATGAATAATATGTAACTATAAGACCTACAAAATTAACATGATGCTGGAAACTATGGGTACCCGGACTTGCATAGAGACAACGGGGATATCCTAATCTTCTTGTTCCTAAAAATGTGGATAGAAATGGGCTTTTTCTTGGCTGAGCAATGCAGGACCTATGACACTGCTTCAGCAGCACTGGCAGCATGCAGGAGAGGGCAGTGCCATACCCAGACAATGACAACTCTATTTTCTTTGAAAACAGGGAGACTGGAGGTCATAAAAATCAACCAAAAGCCATTTCTTTTCCATTCTCTGCTGAATATGGGGGTGTAGCTGCCATCATGTTAATGAGTGATCACGTGCATCTGAAGAAGAACATCGTCTTTTGTGAAAAGATGAAAGCCTTTTATAAATATGACCTACTGGTGAAAAAGGCATCCGTTCAGATCAAACCTATGGGTTTATACTGATGGGTTAGATTTTTTTCTTAATACAATACATTTTGTTAAGAAGAAGGATTAAAGTATTTGCCAAAATGATTTGTGTTGACAAAATGGCTTAGTACATTTGGCAGATTTATTTTATGAAGCAGAATAAATTAAGGTGTCTCGTAAAAAATGTGGGTTATATCCAGTGAAACAATTTCAAGTATTTCAGAAACTCTATTTTTATTCACTTTGCAAACGTGCTTAGTTGAACTGCCAGTCACTGTTACATTTCCATTTCCAAGCAATTAATTAAAATCCCAAATCAGGTTTTTTCTTGATCATGCCAGCAGGAGTTGGTTGCCATGGTAATAGGACGATCAGTAGCATTTGGGAAGGAGGCGACAGAGGAGAAAACATTCTGCATTTGGGCTTTTATTGTTGAAACATAAGTGCAGGTCTGGAGGAGAGTGTTGGCTCATCTGTGCCAGCCTGTGGCCCCGATGGTGACGGCTGGAAGTGAGAGAGGGTTCTCAGGATTATGTTATTGTCAAGGATATCATTTGGTCCAATGTAGAAATCATTAGTGAAGCCTTTTCAGTCCTACAGTCTATAGGTTGCAACTGTGAATGCAGCTGATCACAGAGAGTTTTAGCGGTGGTAAGGAGGATTTTTCTGTCTGTAATTACCCACATTTGCAGAGAGCTATCACATGTAATGGGTTTTCTCCCCCAAAGGCCTGAAAACCTTTAGATTTGAAGCTCATTTTCAGACAATACACAAGATCCATGGTGGTTTATAAAGCCATTTCATATATAGGTTTAAGAAAGAATTAATAGTGTAGTTAGTGTTGGAAGGTTTTATGGGTTGGTGTCAGGGACAGGTGATTAGGAGGAGAATGTGTGGCAAACAGGAGGAAAGGGGCAACAACTTCTTCTCTGAAGCAAGAGTGTACAACTGAGTCCTTTCTGAAGGAGGGAACAGGTCCAGGATAGGGCTGAGGGACACTTTAATCTTACCTAGTGGGTGGCACTCCCACCCATGATATGGGGCTGGAACTAGATGGTCTTTAAGGTCCCTTCCAACCCAAGCCACTTTATGATTCTGTTATGATTCAGAGGGGGAACAGCATGTGATTTAACAGCCATTTCAATTGCATGAAGCCAAACTTTCTTGCAGGAGCAAGAAATGTGCCATGCCCATCAGATGCAATCCAAACATCCCACTGAAGTTGGTAGAAATATTCCCATGGATGTCTCTGGGCTTGGGGTCAAGCATGTGTGTCCAAGGATTCACTTGGACCAGCAGACAGTTAATCTCTGAATGTTGGTCTCTTTTCTGACTTGGCTGCTAAAATGCCAAATCTATTCTACCTTTTGATTTGGTATGGCATTGTATACTGACCTCTTCATCAGTACTATTAACTGTTCCTCTCTCAGGCCTGAGCCAGCTGTTTCCTCCAAAGTAACCCCAGGACTTCCCCTTCGGTGTGAATCCTTTTAACACAGTTCAGGGAATTTTGTTGCTCTTGCATGCTTGTTTANTCACTTGCTACCTGGAAGTAGAGAGCACCCCCATCTCACTACGACTTTCTTCCAGGAGAAATAGCTGGAGGGCTTCATGCAGCTGATTAAGTTTGCTTCCAGTTTTGAGTGTGATGTGGAGCTTCTGACTCCTTCATAACCTCTCCTAATTTCTGAAGGAAAGATGTATTAGATGTATCTATTTAAATATATATATATATATATATAATGAATAATATGTAACTATAAGACCTACAAAATTAACATGATGCTGGAAACTATGGGTACCCGGACTTGCATAGAGACAACGGGGATATCCTAATCTTCTTGTTCCTAAAAATGTGGATAGAAATGGGCTTTTTCTTGGCTGAGCAATGCAGGACCTATGACACTGCTTCAGCAGCACTGGCAGCATGCAGGAGAGGGCAGTGCCATACCCAGACAATGACAACTCTATTTTCTTTGAAAACAGGGAGACTGGAGGTCATAAAAATCAACCAAAAGCCATTTCTTTTCCATTCTCTGCTGAATATGGGGGTGTAGCTGCCATCATGTTAATGAGTGATCACGTGCATCTGAAGAAGAACATCGTCTTTTGTGAAAAGATGAAAGCCTTTTATAAATATGACCTACTGGTGAAAAAGGCATCCGTTCAGATCAAACCTATGGGTTTATACTGATGGGTTAGATTTTTTTCTTAATACAATACATTTTGTTAAGAAGAAGGATTAAAGTATTTGCCAAAATGATTTGTGTTGACAAAATGGCTTAGTACATTTGGCAGATTTATTTTATGAAGCAGAATAAATTAAGGTGTCTCGTAAAAAATGTGGGTTATATCCAGTGAAACAATTTCAAGTATTTCAGAAACTCTATTTTTATTCACTTTGCAAACGTGCTTAGTTGAACTGCCAGTCACTGTTACATTTCCATTTCCAAGCAATTAATTAAAATCCCAAATCAGGTTTTTTCTTGATCATGCCAGCAGGAGTTGGTTGCCATGGTAATAGGACGATCAGTAGCATTTGGGAAGGAGGCGACAGAGGAGAAAACATTCTGCATTTGGGCTTTTATTGTTGAAACATAAGTGCAGGTCTGGAGGAGAGTGTTGGCTCATCTGTGCCAGCCTGTGGCCCCGATGGTGACGGCTGGAAGTGAGAGAGGGTTCTCAGGATTATGTTATTGTCAAGGATATCATTTGGTCCAATGTAGAAATCATTAGTGAAGCCTTTTCAGTCCTACAGTCTATAGGTTGCAACTGTGAATGCAGCTGATCACAGAGAGTTTTAGCGGTGGTAAGGAGGATTTTTCTGTCTGTAATTACCCACATTTGCAGAGAGCTATCACATGTAATGGGTTTTCTCCCCCAAAGGCCTGAAAACCTTTAGATTTGAAGCTCATTTTCAGACAATACACAAGATCCATGGTGGTTTATAAAGCCATTTCATATATAGGTTTAAGAAAGAATTAATAGTGTAGTTAGTGTTGGAAGGTTTTATGGGTTGGTGTCAGGGACAGGTGATTAGGAGGAGAATGTGTGGCAAACAGGAGGAAAGGGGCAACAACTTCTTCTCTGAAGCAAGAGTGTACAACTGAGTCCTTTCTGAAGGAGGGAACAGGTCCAGGATAGGGCTGAGGGACACTTTAATCTTACCTAGTGGGTGGCACTCCCACCCATGATATGGGGCTGGAACTAGATGGTCTTTAAGGTCCCTTCCAACCCAAGCCACTTTATGATTCTGTTATGATTCAGAGGGGGAACAGCATGTGATTTAACAGCCATTTCAATTGCATGAAGCCAAACTTTCTTGCAGGAGCAAGAAATGTGCCATGCCCATCAGATGCAATCCAAACATCCCACTGAAGTTGGTAGAAATATTCCCATGGATGTCTCTGGGCTTGGGGTCAAGCATGTGTGTCCAAGGATTCACTTGGACCAGCAGACAGTTAATCTCTGAATGTTGGTCTCTTTTCTGACTTGGCTGCTAAAATGCCAAATCTATTCTACCTTTTGATTTGGTATGGCATTGTATACTGACCTCTTCATCAGTACTATTAACTGTTCCTCTCTCAGGCCTGAGCCAGCTGTTTCCTCCAAAGTAACCCCAGGACTTCCCCTTCGGTGTGAATCCTTTTAACACAGTTCAGGGAATTTTGTTGCTCTTGCATGCTTGTTTAGTTGTGTCTGAGTTGAACAGCATCTGCATAGTCATCACAAGAGTTGGGGAAAAATGGCATTTACCTTGTTCATCATCTGAGGAGAGGCACCAACCAGAAGCAAACAAACCAAATCCCACACTGGTTAGCACAGTCACAGTTGTGGGTGACTGAGAGTCCTTTTCAGCCTTGAGGACATAGACATGGAAAAAAGAAATAAATTAATCAGACCTTGGTGTTGGCATTGTTGAGCTGCTGGTGGTGTGGCAAGGCAGGATAGTGCCAGGGATTCCCTGGATCATTAAACCACATTAATGCACAGGAACACAGCGCGTCACATATGGTGCTTGTTAAACCCCCCACAAAATCAGGAGATTGGTAACAGAATTACAACATGCTTAGGGTTATAGGTCATGCACCAAATTTCATCCTTATGTATTAGCTGGAAATTAATCTGAAAATAATTAGGAAAGAATCCAGATATTAAAAGGGAAAGATTTTGAGAACATTGGGATTTCATGTCTTACTGCAGCATAAAATTCCCATGTGAGAGAGACTCTGAAACACTGCTTGATGGCCTAATGCTTGTTCTAGAGAGGAGAGTGACTTTAATGAAGTTTTTTGACAAGGTCCTCACTCAGCTGTCACTTCAGAAAAGCCTCACTTGACCCTGAGATTTGCTTGCCTTGTGCTTGCACTATCATTGTAGGGGTTCAGTGTGGCTGGGACCTAAAGGAGTTCAGATGGAGTTAAAGAGGCCAACAAGGGATTTATTGATTTGGATATATCAATTTGCACTAGTCCAAACAAGTTTGGTTCAGAGTCCCACAAACTCTAAGGGCAGAAGGGCAAAAGTTGATCTTTTGATCTTCTATATAGTGGGATGTAGTACAATGTAATGATTCAAGGGGTTCTCTGGTGTCTCAACATGGGAGGAGGGGATTTGAGAATTATTGCTTTCTTTGTCTTTTCCACCCTGAAGAACTTCAGAAAACTTTCATTATATTTAAAAAATAAAAATCCTTATTATTATATGCTGACCCCATTCTGTTGTTTTCCCTGGCATTGATCTAACTCTTTGCTGACCTCAAGCCCCCAGCTCACATCCAGATACCTATTTATAGAAATCTAAAATCTGGGGGCTCTAGCATGTAGATTAAGATAACTGAATTAGATAAAATGACTCATAACTACATCCTTGGTGCCACACTTTGGAGATCAAGTCTGTTTTCAGGTTGCTTGAAAAAATGTGCATTACTATTTGAAAGCCCCCCATAAATCTGAGGTATCTACATGAGGCTGGAAGAGATTCCCTTTGGAGAGGCAGTTGGAGGCCAAATAGATATTGGATTCCAAGCACACCTCAGATGACCCTTGACACTGTGAGTCAAGCTTTAAGTGACTCAATTAGACGAGATGCAGCTTTCACATTGCTGAAATTTGGTGAACTGGGCCTCACCCTCACTATTTTCTGCATAAAAGGTATGTGAAATGGGGTCCTTTTTGGGAAGCCAGAATTCACTGCCAGTCTGACATTAGCAAGAAAAAAAAAAAGTTGATTGAACCAAGTAGGAATTTCACTATGGTGAGATTTTCAATCCAATGATATCTCTATTGATACATATGCTCTTGTTTTTATTTTTTTTTCAGTTAAAAAAAATTCCTTTTTTTATTATTCAGAATATTCTTAAATATGTTCACACACAGAGCTGTCTTGAGTACTAGCATTTTTAATTCTCTTCCCTTCTTTTCATTTAAATGCTGCAGCTAGTCAAGCTGAAATCATCTTTGGAGAACCTTTAATATTTCACTATTTCTTCTGCTCAACAACAGCTATTTTTCAGCAAGAACTGTAAAACTGCAAAGACTTTTCGCAAACCATTATGCCAGCACCGGTCTGAGGAAAAAGAGCAGTTGAATATTTCCCTTAATATTTCTAGAAGTCCAAATGTCCAAAAATTTCTTGCAGGCATTCACAGAGACAGACCTGATTGAACAGATGCCAGAAGAGATTTGCTCACTAAGGTGGAGATGGAGAGCGGTTTTTCACTGGAGGAATTACAGCAGTACTTTGACCACACTACCCAAGTCATTGCAAGGTGGCCAATTCTAATACTGGGCAGAAGATAAAGGAATGGCTTACTCAGCTAGAGCAAGCAAGATTGATGGAAATAAAGTTTTAGATGACAACCTGGAAATGAAGTTGATCTAAAAAGGGACGCGCCTCAAAAGACTGAAATTTCTTATGTTCTCAGTAATAAAAAGCTATTAACAAAGCATTTTTAAGAGTATTTTATCTGGTATATCAGGGAATAAAGATCTAGATATAGGCAGTAATTAAAGATCAACTTTGATTTTGATAATCCTTTTTAATTGCTTTTTTAATTGTGAAATTTTAAAACATTTCTGTGAAGTGCTCTGTGGAAAAACGCTGATGTAGAGAGATTAACTAATCAAGATCGCTCTATTCTGCTTGAATAACTAGAAAGGAATTTTGAGTGGGGAAGTGTAAAATAAATCTTCTAACTAATGTATGGCTCCATGTAATCTCATCTCACCTTCTGGGAACAATGTATAACAAATTAAGCTTGGATCATGAAATGTCATACAACTCTGGCAGTGAGATTTCATTTGGAGGGAAGAACTGCTATTCTCTTGGTTCTTAACAGCCATAGAAAATTTCTATTACGTGAGCATCTTGACAAATTCTACCTCCAGGGTATGGAGGATTTTTAAAAAGTTTTCTGTAACCAACCGTAGTGTCCCAAAGAACAGTGACTGGTTTTACCATCTTGAGTTGTACCTATTTGCCTCATGGATAAGAAAAGAGCCTTGATAGAAGATGTGCTTATAAAGCAAAATAATAATAGAGTAATGTTTATGTGATATAGCAAACATCCTCAAATGAAGCAGTAAAGTAAGGGTACTGTAATAATAGTAAAGAATCTTGTTTTGTCTTCTTCAAAATCTGATGAAGCCATAAAGTACTGTATATATACCTAAAGCTGAACATAATTTCATCATTAAGAATGGAATAAGTAAGAGGACAGAGAGAGAGGAATACAGAGTGAAACAAATTGAAAATTTATGCAAAAGTGATGGGAAGGAGGATGAAGAAGATGAAGGAGAAGAGAAATATTGTAACAGAAAAATATTTACATGACCTAGACCATATATACCTATATAACAAGACTGGTTTTTGCATCTGATTCTTCCATTTCTTTTATAGAAAATTGGCTTCATTAAAAGATCTGGTAATTGTATCAGAGAGTGATATGTTCTTCTTTCAAATAACTAATTCTTGCAGCAGTGGGAGAAACATAAGTCAGAGACAAATCTGTTAAATCTGCATGAATTTGGTAAATCCTGGACATGCTTAAGACAAAGAAAAAGAAAAAAGCATAAAAGAAAATATGGATAATCATGGCTGAGAACCTGCGACCAATGATGAAGGCCTTTTACCTCCTCATCAAGAACAGCCCAGTGAAAGTTCTGCTTATGTGAGATTGCAAAGTGGTGGTGCTGCAGGAGACAGATGTCATGATTTTATTTAAAAGGTGACAGGATGACTTGGCATCACAGCTTGGAAAGAAAGCAAATTTCTAGTGTAAGACAAGAAGGGTTAATAATTGCAAAGTATAAGTTAATAGTGCATAAATGTGTGCATTTCAAAGAGATTGACCCTGAGAAAGCACATGTAGAGAAAAACAGAGAAAGCTCTTTTGGTGATGAACAGAAATGGGCTGTGGCAGATCATCAACAGCCTCAAGGAAGAACTCACAGGGGGAAAATTCTGTAAAATTGGTGGTCAAAAATAGGGTTTATTTGGGACAAAATTATATTAGCATTACTACTGTCATATCTGCTTTCTCAGGGAGCTGTGAACAGCCATGTAGTTGACCCTTCCAAAAAAAGAAAACGAGTCGAGTGGTTCCTTCTATGTCTGTCCTGCTCTTCCATGTGCAAATCAGTCTTACCAGGTTTCACCCTTTTCTGGAGAGGGTTTGACATGTCAAAGGTTTATGTCATGTG
The DNA here is from genome assembly GCA_013397075.1 of Rhabdornis inornatus. Lineage (NCBI taxonomy): Eukaryota > Metazoa > Chordata > Aves > Passeriformes > Rhabdornithidae > Rhabdornis > Rhabdornis inornatus. Next base: position 572,611 of record VWZS01003810.1, read on the forward strand.
AATTCCAATTTCTGATCTTACCCTCAATAAAGCAGAAATCACAACCCTGCTGACCCGTGGTTTGGTGGAGAGAAGATGCTCAGATCCTGAAGTGTGGGGGAACACATTGGTCCCTCAGGTCTGAGTAGGCAGAACTACCATAATTAACTAAAATTTAAGGTCAGATTTTGAAAACAATATATCCAAATTGGTCTCAAATCTATTAAATTCACCACTAACTCAGGAATTATTCCATGTGTGTCCTGTAAACAGAGCACAGAAGCCACTGACGTGGTGCATTCCTGCCTGTCTTCCTTGAATCCCAAAGACGGTGTCTGATGAGTGGCTTGGGCTAAATTGCTCATGGCTGGGGAAGATGATCTCCCTCTCAAGTATTGCATGTAGACTTTTAATAAAAAAAAATGCAGCATTCTGCAAGCAAACAAACTCACGCCGAACCTCAAATATCATAATTATTTAAAGCACCAACACACACTTTTAGTTTTCATTGGTAAAATCGAGAAGCATCCATTGTTAATTAAGCAGCTAATTTTCTCTTGTTCTATGAAAGAGGGAGAAACAGCTAATTGTGTTTGAGATTCCCTTCAGCATAATTAGATCCAGGCAAATAGATAATTCCCTTGACACCAATGGCAGGCATCAGACTCATTTTAAAGCAATCACCTCATTTGTGAATATCACACCTGTAGTAATTAGGTAAATTTATCTCATTCTCCCAAGGAATTATTTGTGTAACACAAGGATTACCTTGAAAAATGGACAAAATGAAAGACCATTTATAAAAACAATAATATAATCTCCATTATTAGTAATAATATATTCTATTTTAATTTTCAAATATAAAGTTAAATTACAATGACAAAAAAGTTAGGTCTTGGGATTCAACTATATTTGATAGCAGTAACTCCATCATGAGAACTTCATCATGAAAATTAATTTATAGACTAGAGCAACATTCCTCAGAAATTAAATTTTAAATTGTTTTTCTGTAAACAATTGAATTTTATAATTCCTCAATAAAAGTTGTTTTCTTTTTTTCTTTTAATTTTTAATTTCTTGTCAATATGCATACTGTAAGTATACAGTGTAAAAGAAACTGTAAAAGTCAAATTTTGATCAGCTTAAAATACATTTTTTGCCAGGGAATTTTTCTTTACAGTTCAGAAAAAGGAATTTATCCCTTATTTGAAAGAACTTCATTAACCTTCAAATTAAGATACCTGTATGTGTGTGTGTGTGTGTGTATACACACAAAGAGAAAGACAGAGAAACAATTCTAATGACAGAAAAAGATGTCCTTATATGCATAAGATTTTAACTGTCATAAACTCAGTTACACATTTGAATCACTCAGCTGAGTAAATTGGAGGATAGGTGGAGGTCAAGATGTGCTTGGGACAGCTTAGTGCATGTCGAAAATTGCACTTTCTGCTGGACTTTAGATTTCAGGAATTTTTTGTATTGGTATTTGATAACATATACGATCACTTTAAATAATAGCCAGGAATTGAGACAAAAAAAGAAAAATTATGGGTGTGTTATCCTGTACTGATGAACAATATTTACCAACTGAAACCCATATCAGTAACTAGAACAATGAAAATAAATACCTGTTAATAAGTGATCAGAATATTTCCACCAAAAATGTTGGTGGAAACATTTTCTAAAAAATCTAAATATTGGTGGCTGGGGAAACAGCTTGGGTAACAGAACTGATGCACAGTAAATTCATTCCTGTGTCTTGGAATCAGTGCATATTAGATAAGTAAATATTTCTCAGTCCTGTTGTAGCCTTGTCTGTGTTCTATGACAATCTGACTTGGAAGAAATAGTGAAGTAGACTGTTAAGAGTATTAAATGTTGTTGATCCATCAATTAGATTTTTGCAATTTCCACCAGCCAAGAATCCATAATTCCAGCATTATGGTAATGTTAAGTCAAATATATCCCCAAAATAAGTACTACTGAGAGAAGAAAGCTTTTGTGTGTTTTGTCTTGTTTTTCGTAAGTCATTTGAAACTATTAACATTTATAATCTCTCCAAAATGCAATAAAGAAAAGAAAAAGAAGAACCAGATGTAGAAGATTCTCTGGCTTTGACAACACAGAACTTTCACAAAGTTACAGAAAATAAAAGAAAAGGTTTAATCTCTTGGACTTCAAATGAACAATAACTAATGTCACCTGATAGTCTTTTGCTGATCTCAATGGGATTTGAAGTAAGCTTCTGGAAATAAATATCTTAAAGCAGTACAAATACGAGCAGCTTTCAATTTAATGAGAAAAACAAAAATCTCCAGAAAAAGTATTTTCAGCTTGGATTAATCCAAAAGAATTTCTTTTCTTTTTGTGTGCGAAACAATTCTACAGTTTTAGTGGACAAGTGTTTTGTCCAATGCCTCATGTTTGGCTTGTTTATTATTTATGCTCATTTTAAGATTCCTCCCTGATGCAAGTTAATCCCTTTGTGAAATGCCATTTTGAAATACAATAATAAGATGATTTACTTTACTTTTCCTTTCAGTTCCTTTTGCGCTCCTCACCTTATCTTCCCTGAAGTTATTTTTAAATTTGTATCAAACACAGTTACTTTTGAATTCTACAGAAATTTGTTCTATTCAGTGAGGTTATTACTTCCTGTATATTTCTCCCTCTTTTTTGCATAGATGCCCACACTTGACCATGTATGAAAATTATCGTGTTCAGTGAAACCAGAACTTTGGGATAGGGTGGAGGAAGCCTCACCCTAACACCAAGTTGGGACATGGCCAATGTATTTACTCAGACCTTAAAATCTGGAGGCATTCCTCAGTTTAATAACATCTACACAGCCAATACATCCCACCTCTACCACTAAGATCTGAGTCTCATAAGACAGGTCCAACTCAAATTTATCCCGTAAATATAAATACAAGCTTTGCCACAACGTGTTTCACTAATACAAAACAGCCTCCCCAGTCATTCATCACTTGCAATGATACACACAGGTGCTGCAGTGAAGTGCAGCTGTCGATAAAGGCTGATGCCAAATTATTTTCCTGAGGTGAGTTGGCTTTCACTTAGGCTGAGTTTTTGTTTTCTTCTCTTCTAATTTTTTTTTTTGTAAGAAAGTAGGGAAGAGGAGAAGAGGTGAGATATAAATTATTTTTGTCCCTTTAATTTAAATAATTTTTGTCTGTTCTTTTAATCATAGCAAATGCTTCTGGTCACTCAGTAGTTTGTGAGGCTGCATTCACCTTAGGAAAATATGTTGCTGTTCGAAAGTAGTGCTGAGAATCTCAGGCTAAAAATGAAACCAGGAACTGCCAAGATTTGAAAACACTGGATATAACTTTCGATTTTGGTTTTGATCTGCCCCCCCCCACCCTCCACTCTATTCTACATTGGGACAGGTATTTTGAAATTTGGAGGCAAAATGCCGATGTCCATCTGCACATGTATGATGCCGTCTGGGACTCACCAAGAATGGAAAGAATCTAGCTTCAAGTCCTCTTCTTGTGAGATCTAGAACTCAGCCTCATATTTCCACAGTCCAGATAAGAAACACAAAAACAGAGAACTGGCTGAGTTCCTGTGACAGTGACAGCATGGAGGCAGGTGTCTCTCTGAACTTGCCATTGAAGTGCTTCCATTTTCTATAAATAATTAAACAATCATTAAGGCAGAGACTTAAAATATGATCTTGTGTGTGATCTATACAGAAGCATTAACTACTAAACCAGTTTGTCTCTTTGTTCCAATGAATATTTGATTATTTAATATGAACTGGAGACAAATTCTCCTTGATTTTCTGTATGAAGCAGTGTTGTGGTTTAAGCCAGCAGGCAGCTGAACACCACAGAGATGCTCACTCACTTCCCTCCTTTGTGGGATGGAGGAGAGAACTGGGAAAAGGGTAAAACTCATGGGTTGAGATAAAATTTAACACAACAGAAAAGCAAGGGGAAATAACAATGATTATAACGGAATATAATGATGCACGATACAATTGCCACCATCTGCTGACTGATGCCCAGCCAGTCGCTAAGCATTGGCTGCCACTCTTTTTATTAAAATACCTCAGGACAGAATGAATTTGTTCATATTTTGTCTCCAATTCTCTGTCCAAAGACATAATCTACATAACAAGCTTCTACTAAGCATTTCAATCTAAGATATATAAAGTGAACCTCTATTTTTCAGGTAGCGAGTATAAATGGTGTACGAGAGTATACCAATAGCCACAACAATAAATTAATAATGAAATAAAGTTTTAGTTTTGCAGTGAAGATGGTACAGTCAAAGCAAAGTATGATCAAGGAAGATTGAGTCCTGAAAGTCAGAAAACTCCATTGAAATGAAGAATTAATGTCTATAAAGCCAAAAAAACTCATCCACTTTATCAGTTAATTCAGATTATTGGCTAGTATGCAGATGGGAAAAATATCATAAACAGCCTCAAGCTATCTCAGGAGAGATTTAGAGTGAATAATAGGAAAAAAATTCTTCATGGAAAGAGTTGTCAAGCCTCGGAACAGTCTGACCAGGAAAACTGAGTCACCATCTCTGGAGGTATTTAAAAAATGGGTAGATGTGGCACTTGGGGACGCAGTGGCTTAGGGGTGAACTAGGCAGTCTTGGGTTAGTGATTGGACTCCTTGATCTTAGGGGTCTTTTCCTACCTTTATGGCTCTATTATTGTATAAAGGCTTCTGTTTTTTCCGCCTAGTGCATAGAATTGATCCCAAGCAAGGGAGGGCTGTTCTGCCAGTTGTCTCTTGTTAAAATATTTTGGGTATGTTTCTCCTCATTTCTCTCTCAGCTGGAAAAGGTGCCTGCAACATCTCCCATTTAATAGCACATCCTGGCTAGAGTCCTTAGAGGCTTTTGTTTCCCTGTTAATTAAAGACTTTATTTGGAGATTGCCAGAAGCAGGCACGATTTCAGGCGAAGCCGGTGGGCCGCAGCATGACACCAGAGGCTCCCAAAGAAGGAGGGGTATGGCGTTTCCTCCCTCACATAAGAGTAATCCCACAGGACCAGCTCCTGAGCTCCTGAGGGTGGGAATCTGGCTGGCACATCCCAGCCTCTGACTCCTATTAAAACAGCGACAAAGGCTCCCCATGCCGGTGTGCCAAGTGAACATCCAAGTGCATAACAATTCAATCCCTCCTCCCTCCCAAATTGCTAAAGCAGCTTGAGACAGCCACTTCCATGACCTTGTGAAATGTCTGCAGCATTGCAGAAACAACCGGTTCCCCTTTGTAGTAGGAGGAGGTTTTTTTGGAAGGAGGGGTGTTTTTATTTTATTTTCCCACCTCGCCCTCCCTCCTCCTTTCCTTGAGCAAATCCCCATAACAAATAAAGTTACACTTCAAGACTGGATTACGCAGACTGTTAGGTTTGCATGCCAATGTTTACTTTAAGTTAAAAATGATACTTCTGAGAATTCAAATAATATGTTTAAAGTATTTCCAGGCTATTGCTTTGCTTGTATTTGTTTTGGCACGGTTTCTCTCCACGAATATGTCAGTTTTGAAGGAGAGATGAATGCTGTTCAGTTACAGCCTTTGCCTATTGATCATACATTTAACATCTGTTGACTTTTATGTGCAGTTTTGGAGGGAATCATGGCAAAATTAAGAACACTTGCTGCAGAGAAATTTTGTTGATGAGACTTTTCTGCTTTCAAGGCAGATATTCTGTGATGGCAAAGAGTCTGATGGGGGTATAGTATAAACCCACAACACTGCTATCCATAGATCAGAGTGACGAACCAGAATAGTCCTTTTTGGCCTCAAAATTTATGTATATCGATCAAAAGGTTTCACTTCAATTTTTTTATTGTAATAACTTGTCTAGGACTCAGATGAAAAGACTACGGAATGCATGTCTCACCTGACATCCTCTGGAAGATATTCCTTTCCATGAGTGTCTNTTTTTAATTTTTTAAATTTTTTTTTTTAGTCCATTATTTATGGCTGGAGCACAGGCTTAGAGGGCTGAGGTTGCCGAGACTGGAGAAGGTTTTGGGGACACCTCACTGTGGCCCTCCAGTACCCTAAGAAGGGTTTTAAAAAGGACAGAGTGACTTTTTATATGAAGAGATGGTGACAGAACAAGGGACAATGGTTTTAAAATGAAAGAGGGTGAGTTTAGATTAGATATTGGGAAGAGATTCTTTACTTCAAGGATGGTGAGGCCCTGGCACAGGTTGCCCAGAGAAGCTGTGGCTGCCCCATCTCTGGAAGTGTATAAGGCCAGGTTGGATGGGGCTCTGAGCAACCTCAGATCGTGAGAGANGTATGCAGATGGGAAAAATATCATAAACAGCCTCAAGCTATCTCAGGAGAGATTTAGAGTGAATAATAGGAAAAAAATTCTTCATGGAAAGAGTTGTCAAGCCTCGGAACAGTCTGACCAGGAAAACTGAGTCACCATCTCTGGAGGTATTTAAAAAATGGGTAGATGTGGCACTTGGGGACACAGTGGCTTAGGGGTGAACTAGGCAGTCTTGGGTTAGTGATTGGACTCCTTGATCTTAGGGGTCTTTTCCTACCTTTATGGCTCTATTATTGTATAAAGGCTTCTGTTTTTTCCGCCTAGTGCATAGAATTGATCCCAAGCAAGGGAGGGCTGTTCTGCCAGTTGTCTCTTGTTAAAATATTTTGGGTATGTTTCTCCTCATTTCTCTCTCAGCTGGAAAAGGTGCCTGCAACATCTCCCATTTAATAGCACATCCTGGCTAGAGTCCTTAGAGGCTTTTGTTTCCCTGTTAATTAAAGACTTTATTTGGAGATTGCCAGAAGCAGGCACGATTTCAGGCGAAGCCGGTGGGCCGCAGCATGACACCAGAGGCTCCCAAAGAAGGAGGGGTATGGCGTTTCCTCCCTCACATAAGAGTAATCCCACAGGACCAGCTCCTGAGCTCCTGAGGGTGGGAATCTGGCTGGCACATCCCAGCCTCTGACTCCTATTAAAACAGCGACAAAGGCTCCCCATGCCGGTGTGCCAAGTGAACATCCAAGTGCATAACAATTCAATCCCTCCTCCCTCCCAAATTGCTAAAGCAGCTTGAGACAGCCACTTCCATGACCTTGTGAAATGTCTGCAGCATTGCAGAAACAACCGGTTCCCCTTTGTAGTAGGAGGAGGTTTTTTTGGAAGGAGGGGTGTTTTTATTTTATTTTCCCACCTCGCCCTCCCTCCTCCTTTCCTTGAGCAAATCCCCATAACAAATAAAGTTACACTTCAAGACTGGATTACGCAGACTGTTAGGTTTGCATGCCAATGTTTACTTTAAGTTAAAAATGATACTTCTGAGAATTCAAATAATATGTTTAAAGTATTTCCAGGCTATTGCTTTGCTTGTATTTGTTTTGGCACGGTTTCTCTCCACGAATATGTCAGTTTTGAAGGAGAGATGAATGCTGTTCAGTTACAGCCTTTGCCTATTGATCATACATTTAACATCTGTTGACTTTTATGTGCAGTTTTGGAGGGAATCATGGCAAAATTAAGAACACTTGCTGCAGAGAAATTTTGTTGATGAGACTTTTCTGCTTTCAAGGCAGATATTCTGTGATGGCAAAGAGTCTGATGGGGGTATAGTATAAACCCACAACACTGCTATCCATAGATCAGAGTGACGAACCAGAATAGTCCTTTTTGGCCTCAAAATTTATGTATATCGATCAAAAGGTTTCACTTCAATTTTTTTATTGTAATAACTTGTCTAGGACTCAGATGAAAAGACTACGGAATGCATGTCTCACCTGACATCCTCTGGAAGATATTCCTTTCCATGAGTGTCTTTTCTCTGAAAGCCAGCTTGCCTGATATCCCTAACAACATGCTGGATCTTGTACTCTCAGCCTTGATTCAACTTCTCCTGAGGAATGCATATCCTGTGGCTGCATACACCTGAGCTGGCTCCTCACAAGTTACCCCTGGAATCAGACCATCAGACCTGGGAGGAGATACAGGCCAGGGACAGCTGAGCTAACTTTCTATGTGTGCATTTAAAGCTTATCAACTCAAGCTGAAAACAGCATAAATATGGGATTGTCTTGGCAAGAAGATCCCCTTAACCTACTCTGTTGCATTTGTATGGACTTGACAGATTTTTTTTAATTTTTTTTTAATTTTTTTTTTTTTATTTTTTTAATTTTTTAAATTTTTTTTTTTAGTCCATTATTTATGGCTGGAGCACAGGCTTAGAGGGCTGAGGTTGCCGAGACTGGAGAAGGTTTTGGGGACACCTCACTGTGGCCCTCCAGTACCCTAAGAAGGGTTTTAAAAAGGACAGAGTGACTTTTTATATGAAGAGATGGTGACAGAACAAGGGACAATGGTTTTAAAATGAAAGAGGGTGAGTTTAGATTAGATATTGGGAAGAGATTCTTTACTTCAAGGATGGTGAGGCCCTGGCACAGGTTGCCCAGAGAAGCTGTGGCTGCCCCATCTCTGGAAGTGTATAAGGCCAGGTTGGATGGGGCTCTGAGCAACCTCAGATCGTGAGAGACTTCCCATTGGCAGGGGATTGGAACTGGATGATCTTTAACCCTTCTAACCCAAACCATTTTACAAATCTTTGACTTCATGGATCTTCCTTGTCTCCATTCGGTGTTGGTCTTTGCTACCTTTAAATTGGGGCAGTGTTTGTATGGAGGCAAATTTCTCTGAGAAGTATGGAACATACTTCTGCAAGTTTAAGAAGCAGAGGAAGGGTTAGGGATGTCAAATGAACAAATCTGTAACAAATTTACTTTTTTGACAGTTGTAGTTTTTTCTAGTGGTCTCCAAGAGGGACCCATCTCATTCTCCTAGAGCTTTTGAAAGACATAGGAAACCAGCAGGGCAGGCAGGTAAAATATCCTCCAACCTGAGCTTGAAAGCAAGCAGAAGCTTACGGTTTTTTACATATATTCCATTCAGAAAAAAAGCTTGATATTTATTCCTGTGAATTATTTGTGGAATAACTTCACAGAATTTACTTCCATAAAATTTCCTTAGAGTTTGTGATTATTTTAAGGAGTACATAATAGAGGAAGAAAATTAATCTAGAAAGTAACTCATCTTTCTGAACACTTGGAGGAAATCTAGGAACAAAACTGTTCAGATATATTTTATTGTTTTAAAAGATGGGTGAATGCAAAAGAGGTAAAGTTGGTCAAGTTAATTAGCATTTAGTCAAAACAAAAAAGAAGACATAACAGGAGTTTTAGAAATTACTTGAGATTGAGATAAAGGAATAAGTGATTAATTGGTTATCTCATTAGGGCAATAGAAGAATTCCTAACAAGGTCACTGTGACTTTGACAGTGACCACAGCTATATTGCTTTTAGGAACTGAGAGGGAGAATGGTGATAAGGAAATTGGATAGGTAATTATGCAAAGGTCAGGAGGGGGGTCAGATGATTGCCAAGCTGGTCAAAGGACAAGGCATGTCATCAAAATGGCTGAAGTGATGGTTGTCTCTAAGCTCATTGTCCCTTTTCAAACTGACATCAAAGAAAATGGAAGGCATTGATAATCTCTCTAAGAAGATAATTAAGCAGATGGGCATAAAAATTAAAAAGATAGATAAATAAGTTAATGAATAATGTACCAGAAAAAGAGATGCAAATGTAAATGTTGAAGTATGGACAAGCTTAACAGCAAAATCTTACAGGCTTTGCTAACTTGGAAATTTGGAATAATGGAAATATGTAGATATTCATTCCTAAGGAAGTAAATGAATTCAGTGGTGGGAAATGACATGGCCCTGGATCTCTCCCTTTCCTGAAAACAATTCTTCTTGTGTACTTTTTGGCAACAGGGGTGGATGTGAAACAGGAGACAATCTTCCCTCAAAGTGTTCAGTATCTCAGTTTTTGAAGCTTTCCCCTTGGCTCCATTCATATCTTTTCTTCTCCTCACCGCAGCTGAATGCTTGTGTTGGTTTACTAGGGAGGCTCCAGTCTCTTTTTCCGGAAGTGGGAGTGTCCTCCCTGTGGTTTGTATTCCAAACTAGTCCAGCTGCAGACCTGCAATGTCAGAACCTCACCTATTCAGATTAAGGCTGTGTCTGCCACTGGCTCACAGCACTGTTAAAATTCAGCTGGAGCCAAGAATTTCGATGTTGACCCCACAGCCTTGCAAGTTTAATTCAGCTTAATTCTGGAGTCCCAAGATGTGCCAAAGTGCATATGAATGCAATAAATAAAGATGAAGCAATATATCTTCCTTAGAGAGTAGGTGGCTTTTCCTCTTTTCACGGGGAAATGACTGCTTCTCAATTAGCATCACTTAAACTGTGATTGCTTAAAGCAAAGGGCTGCCATGTAGAGATACTTTATACTGCCAAAATTATTCACATTTCTATAAACAAATTTATATCATTCCTGCCTAAGGTATAAAAACTTTGATACAAAGATTTTATGTTGTACTCAAGATGCCTGCATGAAGGGAGCATTGCATCACTTTGTCATTATGATATAGAGACACAGGGGGGTAAAACAAACAAAACAGAAATAGGTCCTCAACTTGTTTAGTTTCTTTTTTTCAAATTGATTGAAATTATTTATGTCAACAAAAAAACCCGAGATCACCAGAATATACAGAATTTTCACTGTAATTTCACAGCAGTTGTTTGGACATAAAACCAATGACCTACTGGGTAGGACACTCAGAATATCTGCATTCTGGTCTGGATACACAGAGCAGGGAGTTGAAGGTAAATTTTCTGTCATTGCAAATGTTTCCAGTACACCGTGCAACTGTAGAAGGAAAACCTTTATTTTAAATTCTACCTTTTTCTAAGATCAGACATATATTTGCATGGACATTTTAATTTTCCTTTAAGTGACACTTGCAAGTGAAAAATCCATCTTTTCTAGTTTTGCTGATGACGTGAATTTCAGAGAACAACACTTTTGCAGAAAACCAGAATCTCCTGCACTTGTAATTCTGATTTGAAAACGTACCTTTTTATTTTCAGTCTGCAGATGCTCATGCAGTGTTGGACATCATTTTCCTCGTTGCATATTTTAGGAATATTGACAGTTTTGGTGCTTACTACAATATTCCTCTGTACAATGTGGAGAGACACAAACCCCTGAAGTTTTTCAAAGTCAGATCTCATTTATCTGTTTTAGGTTCTTCAGATCCTTAAGAGACCTGCCTTGGAATGTAGAAAGCCTCTGAAGGTTTTCAAAGCACCTCATTTCTGTTTGTTGAGCATACAGGAAATTCAGGTGTTTAAGGAAGCTTCCTTTTTGTAGCACCTACAACCTAGATCCAAAGCAGGTGTCTGACATATTGGCCAGATCCCTTTGGCAGTGCTCATCTTCTTTTTTGCCTTAGTGTCCGAACAGCCAATGCAAAATCTTTAATCCTGTTAAGTTCCACAACAGGAAACTCAGGACTAGTTATGGAATATAAAAATCAGAGCAGAATCTGGCCCATGAATTTATTTGCTTCAGGGGACAGAAAAGGAGAGGATTCTTTTGTGTTTGCGTAATTTGCAAAATTTAAATCAATCACAACACAAATCTCCTTAGTAGAGAACTTCGGGATCCCACCCAGCTTACCTCAGAATGTTGCATCCTGAAATTGTTATTACAGGATACAACAGGAATGTTGTATCAATTCCTGTTTAATTCCTCCTAAGTTTAATACTAATAATTATTAACAAACAGCAAGATGCAACAGAAGGACAAAATTACTTTTATGCTGCCAGCTCAGAAGTGGAGAAGCTCCCAGCTTATTTCAAGCAAAGTCATCTTAGTTTGTATCTAAAAACTGCATCTGGATCTGACACCAAAATTTCAGTTTTGTGCCTGATGGAATTTATTTCAGATAGCCCTGGAAGTTGCTGGTGTCCAGAAACTTTAATGATGACCTGGATTCCAGGTCCTCCCCTCCCATAAACTCTTGGTTGGCTCCTGATCTGTCCCAGGTGGAGCTCCACACACTCCAGCTAGTCACTGACAGAGAGGGCAACTCCACCTCCTCATCTCAGCTGCCCATCCTTCCTACAGACCCTGCACCCTTCCATTCCAACACTCCACTGTGCCTCTGTGATGCCAATAAGATCATCACCCTGAAGGTGTGCACATATCTCAACTCCTCTGGCTTATTCTCCCCATTATTGTGTTGTAAAACAGAGGGCAAGAGAAGAAGACAAGAAATATGATCTTGGTGTTCTGAAGAATTATTGGTTTTGTTCCTGCTTGGTGATGGCTGTTATTCAGTGTTTTGGATATACATTTTTTTTTTCCTTTCTGAATTTTAATTATGATGGATAAAATTGGGAGAGACTCACCAGCAGATCAAATTGCTTGCTATCCTGGTCATTACTTTGGTTGTTATTTTGGTTGATCATTGCTAGTTTTTACTTCTCTGGAGTCCCCCACCTGAAGTCTCCAGAAAATGGGTGCTTGAGCACGATCTGTGACTTTCATCCTCCTTTGTCCTGCCATTCTTCAATCAGCAGGATGGTAACAGCCATTGGGATCTGCTGCCAAGGTGGCAATTCTCCTGACAGACCTGCTCTCCCTGGCTGACTTCACATCTTAGATTTTTGTTTCTGGTTAGAAGTTCATCCTGATTTAGCTAGAGTCTGGCAGATTTGAATGTTCCGCTTTGGGCATTCTGCCCTCTGCAGAGATGAGGAAGATGAAGGATATGTGCACTGCTGCTCAGTTCTTATCACTCCACTCAGAAATCTCATGAGGCAACATAATTTAAAAAAAACAAAACAACCAAATATCTTGGAGTGTATCAGAGATTGTTCTAAAATCTGGTGGCATTTGGAGGAGGCAAGTGGATGAATTAACAGTAAGGAATCAATACTGACAATGTCCAGAGTTCCCATTTCCATACAAACCTACTTTCCTCGCCATGCAAATGTAACTTTCCATGTCAGAAACTAAGAAAAGAAGTGAAGTGTGTTGCTTCCCTCTCACTGGAGAAAAGCTGACTTTAAAAGCTCTCCAGTTTTATAGATTTCAACCTCTATTTATAATGCCAAAACACTAAGATATTTTTCATGTTTTTAGTGCCGTCACATCTTCCAATGCACTGCCTTAAACTGCCAAAAATAATGCTCCCAATCAAGGCAACTATATTTTATATATAAGCTATGACTTACTTCTTCATGGTGGTGTTAATCAGATTTCATTTATTTTTATAGCATTAGGAACATTAACATTACCCTCTGTAAATGTTCCCCTTTCTATTTGCCCTTGGATAAGATATGTCCTGTATTAGGATAACTTTCTCCCTGAAGATAAATGTCCCCTGATAAAACAATAGTGTTAACCTGTAACAACTGCAACACGAAATAAATGCTGTTGTCAAGTAAACTTTAAAGTGGGGAATTAAAATTAGAAAAAATATAACCCCCCCACAAAAAAAAAAGAAAAAAAAAGAAAAAAAAAACAAACAAGAAAGAAGAACAGAGAAACCCAGGACACATTAAAATACTGCTGTATTGTTCTTTGCTGTCCCCAAAAGCATTTATCTTCCTGGCTATCTCGCATGATTGAATAGCAGAGAAATCACCTGAAATAATGTAAAATGACAAAAGATGTATTAGAATTGCAGGAAAATGTCTTTTTTATCAAGAGGGAGGAGAGTTTTAGCTGTTGTTCATACCACAGCATGCAAAAAGACTCAGCATGGAGAAAATACCCTCAAAGTTTCTATGTGTGAACTACAGGATGGACTTCAAGTCTGGAAATATTTATGGGTACCTTTGTCTCTCTATTCATATTTTGAGGCATGCTGGATTTAGAGTTCATCAGCAGCTGAAATCAATGGAAGATTTCCTGCTTCCAAGATTCCAAAGGAGTTTTCAACACACACTGACCTCAGATCGTGGTCCAGATAAACTCTCCAAAATCTGCTTGTCAGGTAAATGCTTCTATTGCAGTATAAGAGGGCTTTGCCAGGCAATGTCCATCTGTCTCCCTGTAATTCTCCTCCTTTTATGTTTTCATGGAATCATAGTCTGGGTTGGAAGGGATCTTAAAGAAAGAACGTCCAGTTCCAATCTCCTGCCACGGGCAGGGACGCCTTCCCCTAGACCAGGCTGCTCCAAGCCCCATCCAACCTGGACTTGAACATTTCCAGGGATGGGGCATCCACAACTTCTCTTGCTTTCTTTCCCATGACTTTTCTCTTCTTATCTACTGTCTTCTGATATTAAAAGAAAAAAAATAAAAAGTTCAAATTGTAAGATAAAATCAGAAGATTAATTTAAAAACTTGAATTTTTTTTTAAATGTTCATAATTTTCATGTCATCTGCAGAAGACAGTTTTATATCAAAAGTGATAAAGGCATGAGATGTTCCATGAATAAGGGAAAAAATGAGGCACACAAAGAGTTGAAGACAAGGATGACAAAGTACAACAATTTAAGATTTAGGTTTCTTTTAATATTTTCTTGTTTATTTTTATTGTTTGCTGGCTTGCTTTACTCCACAAGGCATTGAAAATATATACAGTCTGTTTTCTTTTTTTTTTAGTGCCTTTTTTTACGAGATATTTTGGACCTCTGCTTATTGCTTCTCTTCTTGAAATATTGTCTTGATAATGAACACCAGATTTAAAGGGAGTTGCCGTTTACCCAGTCTTAATCCCATGCTGATATACTCTGCTTGTGATACTAATTTCTCAGGGTCAGTGTCATGAATGTTTCTAACTCTTCCCTGTTCAGCATCAGCTCCATTACCTTTTTCACAGATGGACAAAGGAAGAAATATGTCCATTATATGAAAACAAAAATTAAAATTCTGATGCACAGAGTTCAGATCCCTTTCAGGCACAAAATCACGCTTTGATGAAGTAAATATTTGCATACATTTTTATGATTTATTTACATATGTGGATGTATAAAAGATACACAGCTGTTGTTTGTTACCACATGGGTTCTGCATTTCAGGATTAGATTATATTTTGAGATCATAATGGAACAAAGTCAATGAAAAGAGTAAGGAAGACTACTATCTTGCCTGTAGGTTTGGTTTCACACTTTGGTGATAAATTTTTGTGTATTTCCCCACATCTTCAATTTTATCACAACAAAACTGCCCTTCCTGTCTTTCAGAAGTGGTAAAAGAATAAAGTTCTTAGTGTGCTCCAGTTTGGAGGCAGGGAAGCCTAATATTCGTTCACACATAACTGGAGCCCTTGAAAATCTCTCCATGAGTGCACTCGGGGGATACTGGATTTTTTTGGGAGAAATATTTGGAACAGCATGAGAAGAGCACACTGATTTCTGGATCAAGTCTTAGCTTGCACCTTCTCCGACTACTACTGCCACCTTATCTTCTGTGTATTGGCAACACCAAAAACTTAGCCTTTTGCAGGTATTTTTGATTTTTTTTGAAATGTATTTTTCTTTTAAAATGCACTATACCTGTTGAGAAAAAGATCTCCATGCTCCTCTATAGGTTCAGCAGCTAAAACTTGTCTTCTTGATAAAATACTACAATTCAAAGGCAGTCTATGGGAAAAGCAGAGCTGGGTCTATCTATAAACAGAAGCAGTTTGTGTGGCATTTGCCTATAAGCAATACCAGCTTGTCTGACCCTTGCTCCCCTTACCCAGACATACATCTTGGCACTGTGAACTGAAGAGCCTTTGGACTCCTATTCTGCTCTGGAAAGTTATCATTATTTTTCCTTAATCACATCTGCAAAAGCCTCTACTCTGCTGTTCTTCTGCTGATGAAATTTGATTGCCTTCTCACTAGGTATTTTTGATTAATTTTTCCTCATACTTTCTGACCTTTATATCTCATGACATAACCCAAAAATATCGGGATGCCTTTCTGTGCCCTAAACCAGTGATTTGGTGTGTGTTCTCTTTGTAGTTTCAGAGGAAGGAGGAAGAAAGGGGGATGCAAAAGAGGTTGGGAGCTTTTATAATTATAAGTGCTTTTGGTAAGGCTTTAGCTAACTATTAAGTAAATATGTTTCTTATTTTAACCTCTGGAGTGCCCCAGGCCTCACAGGGATACTGCATATACGTGGATTTTTGCGGTTGGATGTAGGTCATGCTATTGCACTGATTAGCATGGACTCTGCCTTTCAAGATATGCCTCTGGGTGGGATGTTCTTCCAAGGAGTAACTGGATTAGTCACTAGGTCAAAGACTAAGTGCTTGGTCTTCGTGGCCTAGAAATTCAATACCCTGTCCCAAGCTGGAGCCATTGAGCCTAACAAATGAACTCTTTCTGAGACCTTGCCCACCATCTACCTGTTCTGTGTTTGAGCAAGAGGAAAATTACTTCTATGCACATGTCTGAGGGCACAGCTCCTGGGCAAGGTTGCTACCAGGCCACATGTCAAACTCTAAGTTTTGTGTCAGTGTTCACTGAATTTTCTGAGATAATTTATAAGCTAAGAAATCTCAAATCCACTAAGAACTGTGAGACAGATGATAGAAAAAAAGAATTTGAGTTCCAGACAGAGATCTTAATACATACATTTCTGGGTATATGTTTTACACTGTGTTTAGTGTTAAGGACATCTGCAAATGAGTGCACACACGCATACACTGCACTAAGCTTCTTTTTTTCTTTTCCTACTTTCACAGTTAAGGGTTTTCTTCTCACTCCCCTCACCCCCTCTTAATGTCTTTTAAGAGAAAGATGCAGTCAGCAAAAACCAGCATTCTGTGGCTAATGTGAATCAAGAGGGATGTGTCATGTATAATGAGGCACGAATAGCTAAGGAGATTGCACAGGCTGTATCACAGACACAAGGAATTGGATGGTGAATCCTGCTTTATATAGGTCAGCCACTCACTAAAACATATGATCATATCCCTATTTGCAGGGTAGATGTGCAAATGGACATTTTATATCATCCTTATTCATGATAACATTGTGGTTTATAGTCTCACTCTTTTGCATTTGCCTCCCACATCTATTTGTAGACCACTGTACTCATTCCCAGACTTACAGCTTTGCTCTTCTATTTAAAACTAATTTTCTCGTAGATGCATAATCAGCCTTGTGCATAATACTCCAGACAAAGACTGGAGTGTGCTTGTGAATGGCATGGTCTTCCTTTGTGAGAACTGATGTGACACCTTAAAATTCCTAATTGCATTTTTGTTGTCTATCCAATTCACCTTATTGGCTTATTTTTATTCTACTTTGGAAAGATTTAATTTACATTTGACATCTAGTGTAAGTAAGTGAATGATAGGTTCTCCAGCAATCCAAAGGTCAGGAATAGGCATCTCATGAACATGATTAATTTTAGTATTTTCAGATGGAATTAAATATGTCTGTGACTCTCTAACTTAACCTCAACACCAAATATGACCTAAGTTAGAAGGCAAGAGCTCATCTCTCCTCGGTCAGCTTGATCACCCACATCGCTCTCAATACCATTTCAGAGGAAAAAGTTATTCATGTGTCCCCACACATGAAACAGAAACATTGCACTGTTGTGGTGAGAATTCAGTGTGGTGAGAGTAATACTGCCATCTAATTCATACTGATATCACCTACGGCTCCATGAGCTGCAGTTCAAGAGTTTTATTTTCCTGCACTGGGTGCCTCCATCTCATAGACTGGCCAATGCAACCCAGGTCCTCCAATTAGGTCCATACGGTCTGTGCAATATTGTATGTAAAGCTTAGCATAAGCAAAAAAATTGCCAACTGGGCACATCTGAGTGTTGTCATTATCCTCTGAGCAATACAAACCCCTGCTTGTGACTGAGGTAATGATTACAGGTGTCCTTACAGCAGGGATGTTTAGGAAATAAGATTATTAGCCCAAAGCGTATCTCTTTTTGGGGATATTTTTAGATTTTTTTTCCAGCACTGAGGGTCCTTTGTTTCCCTGTATCT
Source organism: Rhabdornis inornatus (assembly GCA_013397075.1). Lineage (NCBI taxonomy): Eukaryota > Metazoa > Chordata > Aves > Passeriformes > Rhabdornithidae > Rhabdornis > Rhabdornis inornatus. The sequence continues at coordinate 590,447 of VWZS01003810.1, forward strand.
TACCAGGAACAGCTGAGGGAGCTGCAGTCATTTATCCAGGAGAAAAGGAGGCTGAGGGAAAACATTATTATGTTCTGCAGCTCCCTAAAAGAAAGTTGCAGTGAGGTGCAGGTCAGTCTCTTCTCCTATGTGATAAATGACAGGACGAGAGTAAAAGGCCTCAAGTTGCATCTGATGAGGTTTTGATTGGATATTAGGAAAAATTTCTTCATGGAACAGGCTGTCCCCATGGTAGAGTCACCATCCCTGGAAATGTTCAACAGACGTGGCCATGGCACTTGAGGATGTGGTTCAGAGGTGAACGTGGTGATGTTGCTGAGTTGACAGCTGGACTTGATAATCTTGATGGTCTTTTCCAACTTTAATGATTCCGTAATTCCACAATTCTATCTCTGCCCAGAGTGGTTGTCACATTGTGTCCCATGAAGATATCGTAAATAGGATGCAGTGACTGTCCTGAACTCTGGTAGGGTGGTGCTCAATGATTAAACTGAATGAACAACTCTCCCTGTGCCACAGAGGTACTTTAGGAAATCAGTCATCTGTCCTGAACGAGGAGAAAGCTTATAACTGGGCTCTACTGAGAGTTTTCTTCTTCTTGCTCCCACTCCCCACATTTCCACGCCCCTTTAATGGCTGGCACAGTGCAGTCTGAAACAGGTAAATCAGTGGTAGGTGCTGTGGAATGATACATCAATTTTTCGAGTCACCTGCCAAAAATGGATGGTGAAGAAAAGATTTCTTGTCCTGCTTGTTGCTTGTGTATCACATACCTTAATGCAATGGTTGGCATTAATATGGAATTAATGGAGTTAAAACAACAAAATTCAATTTAACCTTATATAACAAATTAAATTATTGCACCTGAATTAATATTGTCTTTCTTATATTATTACAACCTTTTATGTACATAAGAAGTCAGTCTGAAAAATGGGATTTGAGAACTTGACCTTTTGCAGCAAAGCAATGCTCAAGGCTTAAACATTCATATTAACAGTGTGTGCTCCTTAAATCTAAAAATAACTATTTTTCCATAGAGCTACTAACCCTTTCTTATTTCTTAGAATTTAATTTTCCCCCCTCCTGTTACCACAAGGCCGCCCACCTCTTTCTATCTGTACTCCTGTCTACAAGTTCTGATGCCAAACACAATTGATTTTCTCACTCCTTTAGTAAGAACACGCATTTTCTTTTCCACATAATCTGAATTTGCTACGTATACACATTATTATTAATCATTTATACAGAAATAAAGACAGGCAAATATTGCCACCTTAACCTTCCTTTAAACAAAAATGAGGAGGAGGGGGTATCTGTGTGTGTGACAAATTTGAATTTTCCCAAAGGCTGAAGAAATTCTCGAAAATACTAGATTAAATTTCCTTTGCTCTTCAGGTTTTCATTATTTCTGTTCAAAACCAAAGTAAGTTGTGATTGTTATCAGTTGCTCAGCATGAAGAACAGAAGGCTCTGAGGAGACCTTATTGCAACCTCTCAATATCCAAAAGGGGGTTTTGAGAGAGATTTTTAAAGAAGTTTGTAGTGACAGAAGAAGGGGCAATGGTTTTAAACAGAAAGAGGGTAGATTTAGATCAGGCAAATGGAGGAAATCCTTTGCAATGAGAATTGGAAGGAACAGGAGCAGGTTGTCCAAAGAAGCTCTCGATGTCCTATCCCTGGAAGTGTCCAAGACCAGGTTGGACAGGGTTTGGAACAACCTGGGACAGTGGAATTTGTCACTGCCAATGCCAAGAGGGCTGAAATTGGATGATCTTTAATGTCTCTTCCAACCCAGACCATTCTGTGGTTCTATGAGTCTACGATTCTGTGATTTGAGACTTCTTTGGTTCATTTTTTCCATAACTCTCCCTCTTTCAACAACAACAAGATAATTGAAAAGTGACTTTTGGTGTGAGTTTTCTTTGCTACTTTGTAAGTGAGATAACACTATATTTCCTTCTTCCTTATTCTTTCCTTCTATATTTATTATTTCTCTATGTCTCTCATTTAAAGTCCATTTTTCCCTCTAGTTCTATATAAAATGATCCATATTAATTCCTTGTACTTTGATACTGGTACTGGATGCAGTTTTCCTTAAAACACCTGATTTCATTACAACTGCTTGAAAAGCAACTATTTCTCCAAGAATTTTAATTTCTGGTATGTAATTCTATATTTGATCTAAAAATGGTCTGTAACAATTGAAAAGGGGAAGCAGTTCAGCAGATAGTTCGACTTCTCAATAGGAAACTTGTCTTGCAGTGCAAAGTCTAAGATTATAAATCCATTTTTGATAAAGAAGTAAATTTCAGTTTTAATCTTGAGACACAAAATGGTTCTTGCAAATACATTGTACAAGTTCACTGCTAAAGTGGTATATTATCTTCAGGTATGTATATTTACAATTTTACACAAAGCTGAAGAAAAAAATATTACCCATCTGGTGGAGGATACTTGATGTTTACAGCCTAATAAACACATTGCAAACTTTCCTTATGTCTTTATTTCCTATTTACTTCTACAAGAAAACTGGTATCCATTGTCCTTACAAGGAGGCCACAATTACATGTTCTGAGTCATAACAACACTTTCCACCTTCAAAGCAGTTTGTGAACGATCAGAGTGACAGTCTGGTGAAGCAAAGCAGCATAATTATTCCAGAGTTAAAATGGCTTAACTGAGGAAAAGAGATTTGAATATTGTCACACAAGCACAGGCGTTTCCAAAGATGTGTCAACCTATCTATTTTGGACCATTTTTTTCAAACTGCGAGGAATCACACTCTGGAGCTGCCTGTCTCGTGACCCAAGTGACTCATTACCAGAGCTGGGATTATGTTGTCATTAATAAGATCTGTTGTAGATGGCAAAAGTTGCTTTAAATAAGAAGGATTTATGTTAAAACACGGTAAGCATATTGCATGTTTCAGAGCAAACCAGTACTCAAGAGAAAGGAAGAATGTTGGAAGAGGGAGTTCAGTACAGCATAAAGGTGCCCAGAGTTAATTTATTCTTTTACTAAATTTATTCTGTTAGTCTCAGGCAGGGTAGGGAGAAGAAAGCTTCATCCTTTCCTTGGAAAAATAAAAAATGCTAAATTGTCATCAAACTTTCCCTTTCAAGAGTGTTCTTGAATGAGTTCAGCTTTCATTCACTGTTCAGCTTTGAAGGTTTGGGATCATGAATGATTCTGAAACTCTCTGGGACAGGTTCAGCAGTGCTGATCTGAACCAAGCAATGAGTGCAAAGTGGTGTCCTTTGAGCCACCCCCAGGCATTACACAGCATGAAAGTGACTCAGACCTTCAGAAATGTCCTCATTCACCAAAGGAGTGGGAATTCAGAACTCTGTTTGCCATGTGCTTTAGGGTAGTGTGGAAAGTGAAAAATATCTAGTAACTCTGTTTTTAACTGAAATACTTGTTTTCTTATGATATTCTTACTATTTTCTCATTATATTCTGCAATCTACACTCTACTGTAATATTTCTACACCCCACTGCAGTGTAATCCATAAAAGAATAAGTGCTTGATCATGCTACAATTCATAATCAATGGAGTAACCTAACTGGATAGTTGCACTAAAAGAATTATGAGCTGCAAGTCAAGGGAGGTGGTTCCCCTCCTCTACTCCTTCCTTGTGAGATCCCACCTGCAACTCTGTGTCCAGCTCTGGTCCCCCAACACCAGAAACCTGTTGGCACAGTCTGGAGGAGAGACACTAAGTTGATCACAGGGCTGGAGCACCTCTCCTGTCCTGTGGAGCATCTCTCCTAGACAGGCTGAGAGACTGGGGTTGTTCAGAAATAGAAAATGGGACTGTTTTTTCATGAGCACATAGAAAGACTCACCTCTGCCTTCACAGGTTGTCTAAAAATTTACAGTCCCAATCCTTATACTGAATAAATGATAAAAATCTGAATTCAAGCAGAATTTGAACTTCACACTGCAAGAAGGATGCTGTTGTCTGGGGAGTGATGTCCTTCAAGTCCTCTATAAGCTCTTTCATACTCTGTGGAAAATATACTATGTACAACCAGGCACAGAAGGTTTCATCACTATCAGAGAATGCAAAACTATTTACAATACAATATTTTATTCATTTTTGCATCATTTCCCTGGACGGCAATGGCCACACAGAAGGTATCACATGGTGTAATAATGAGCCTGCAGGGGAAAAAGGAATTGACAGGCAAGGACATGGTAAGAAGGGAACAAGGTTTGTTTTCAAACTGTTTTGTTATATCTTTGTTGCCCAGCAAAGCTGGGTTTTCTTACTCAGTTCTACTTCATAGTTTAAAGTTCAGAAGCTGAAAGTTTCATTAGAGAATTCATTTGATGAGATGTGGAAGGTTCACCTTGGATCAGACTGGAATCTCCTCACAGGATTCTGCCTACAGGGAGAGAGCACAACAGTAACACAACAGGACCTCACCAAGGAGGAGCCACAACTCAGCCTGGGATTTAAATCTTAGCAGAAACATTTTACCTTAACAGTATATTTCTATGTTTTTTTTCCTGATATTTTCACTCATCCGAAGTCTTCAGCCTCTACTGTGAGTTTTATTACATTTCCATTATTCAGGAGTTACTGTATTTGTATATAACCTAGAATGAATTCTTTGGAGTTTTATCTCTTTTTTGATGAATCTTAACTGTAACTAAACCTCTGGGGAAAAAAAATTCCTAGGATCAAGGGCACACGACCGTGAAAACCACCAAGGCTCTGAGAAAAGTTCTGCTGATGTTGTTTTATAAGGAAAGCTGCTGCCATTAGTCTAAATCAGATCTGCTCCCTTGCAGAGCTGCAAGCTGGGCATCTGAAACTTGTTAACAGCAGCTGTTGCTGGGTTGGTGTTTTCATTTTTATTAGAAGTGGAATCTTTAGGTCATAACCTCCTGGTTTCTAGCAGTCATTTCAAAAAGTTTTGTACTTGAATGTATAGGTAGGTCGGGACTGGAGCTGAAATTTGGAAGAGAAACCATATCTGCTGGTGTCATGTACAGGTTATTGGGAGTGATGCCTGACCCTGCAGCATCATAAGGATCAAGGAACTGCAGACACAGGCTGGGCTTGACTGCAACAACCCACCTCCAATGCCAGCTACACTTCTCCTCAAAAGCTGACCTCAAATGACTCATCAGACATACTAGATGAAATAGAGAATGTTTTGAATCTGTAAGGTACTTGCAAAAATTCCTGTTAAAAGTATGTCCTGAATTACAATCTTAGCTTGTGTGTGTGCAACATATTTTTGTCTTAGGGCACTCTACTGCAAGAATTCAGTAGAACTCTGAGTTATAGAATCAGAGAATGTTAAGGATTTGGAATGGACCTTGGAGATCAATTAGCCCTGTGCAGGGCCAGGAGGTGGAGTTTGATGATCTTTGTACATCTCTTTGAACTTAGGATATTCTCTGATTCTATGACTGCATGATTCTATGATATTGTGAATTCTGCATTTTGGTAGTCACTGACAATTTATCCAAGTCATCCAACAGACAAAGCACAGGATGGTCATCTCCCACCCAGTGAAAAGAACTCCCTCACCTCTGCAACAGCCCTAGGTGCAAGAGCAGATCAGGCAAAAAGTTTTGTTACATTCTCACTTCCTCCTTTTTTAACATTCTGAAACATTTGAATCAGGTTTTAGCATAGAATTCATTGCTTACTTATTTTTATATTGCAATTCAACTTTTTACTTTGTTTTGCTTTAAACATAAATGTGTTTTTAGTAATAAGGAAGGCATCTGAAGAGGTTTGACTGAAGATTTTCATTAAAAAATTGGAATGTTGAAAAAAGATATGAAAATATCACCAGCTTAAAAAGCCAGGCAGAAAGTGGAAAAAAAGCTTTCCAAAATTTAGTAGATTACAAACTCATAACAATGGAATATATCTCGGAAACATCTTTTATTTCCTAATAATTTCCTATAAAAAGATATCAGGTAATGGAAAGAACTGCAATAGAGTTCCATGCCTTTGTCTCACTGAGACCTTTGGAAGGACCTGCAGTTTGTAGATGTAGGAGTTAAAGGAAGAAGATTTTACTCTTACATAAACCCTTCTGTTACTTCTTAGCACTCCTAGAGTAAATTAATCCCACTGCTACTGTTTCCTCATTCCTTTCAAGTAATTCCTTTAGAATCTTCTGCATGAATCTGGTACCTCACATTCTTTGTAGCAACAATCCTCCAGATCATTTAAATACAATCTTTTTTCTTTTTTTTTTTTTTTAAATAGTTTTGAAAAAGTCAGTTGTTCTGAAAAATCTGTACAGATATGTTCCCAATTTGAAACTAATGTATATTATGCAGCTCAGTCTCTGGGTGATTTCAGTTTTTCTTCTGCATGTGATGCTCAGATACTGATTTTTAGAAGAAAGTTAATAATAAAAATTGACAAAGTGAATTTTATATTTTTCATTTGAAGAGCAGGAATATTCATGCAGCACTTGACGTGGAATAAAGGAGTAAGTTGTTCTAGCACAGCATCATTACCATGATCAATATTTGTTTAGAATGAGGATTTCAGGTTTGGGTTCAAAGCAACATTTTTAGCCATTATCATTTTAAGAGCTGAAAACCAATTCCTTACATGCCATATCTATCCCTTCAGAGTTACATGAAATTATTATTTATTTGTTTATGACATTGAAAAACTTGCAACAAAACCAGATAATGGATAAGGCTTTTATTTAGTCAGGAAAAATGAAAAGGAGGTGCTTTTCTTGAATTATTTGAAACCACAAATCTGTAAAACAAAGGTGTTTATCAAGTTACATAGTGATGACTGTGTTTTTTTCTTAAAAAATTGCAGTGACTGAATTTCAGAGATATTCAGATCCCATATCATGCTTAAAGATTTTTAGTCCTAAAATCACATGAAGTTGATAATGGTGAATGCTTCCTTCTTCAAGACACAATGATGTCATAATATTTGTCACGTGCCAGGCAATCATGAAGAGGTTTATTAAAGACCAACTCTTATCTGATATTTCCAAAACTGAAAAAAAACCCAAAACAATCAAGCAAAAACACTGTTTACCCATATATTTAATATCATCAGTTAAAATAAAGCAGTATTAGAAAATGGCTTATCACATACACACATTAGAATATAATAAAGAAAGGCACAATGTTTACAACTTCACCATGAGATTTTCAGGTATTTTTCAATCCTCCTTTCCTGTGTGCTGCTCAGGGAACCAAGCTGAAGGGAATTCACAGTGAGGTGTGTTACTGGGGTTTCTCTCACTGTTACTTTTGCAAGGGAGAACAAGCCCAGTTTTCCACTATGATGGCTGTGGCATCTTCACCTCTACAGATGTTTGTGGCTGCTCGAGAAGGTAGAGTTTAGCCAGTCTGAAACTGTTGTGTGCTTTTCATCACCCTGATGAATCCACCTCATCAGAGGAAAGAGTGAAATTGAGCTGGTGTCATGAACTCATTGTGTATTAGCAGTTGGGCTGGAACCTGAGGCATGCAGGGGCAGAAGAGCAAGATTTTATTTCTTCTTCAGTTAACACTGAAGGTTTGTCCCAGGAAGGTGCTGACTCATCTGGGAACAACCCAGAAAAGCACTTACATATATGGTTAAGTCACTTTAGGATCAGAACTTGTCTGCTCAACACCTTGTGTGTTTAAATCCTAAATCCTTGACCTAGAAGCCATAAAATACTTAGGCTCACCATTCATCAGTAAAAACCAAACAACACACTCTCCAGCAAATTCTTTCACCATCCAATTAACACGGATGATTGACATCAGGGCTTTTCACTGCCGCAGCAAATTCTATGATTTGTTATCATCAAATAATTTATCATTAATCAGGTTATGTGATTTCTGCAGTCATTTTAACACATTTCAGGCACACGAACTGAGACATTTTCATCTTATGGATGACAGAAGAGTTCTTTACAAGGAACTTTAAAAGGAGCACTGAAAAGCTGTTATTACTCATGTGATACCTCTTGGGCACACAGAAACCAGATTCATTTACCACCGACAGCTCCCAGTGTGTATTAGCTTTGGTTGGGTTTAATTTGTTGGTTTTATTCTCTGCTTCTATGGAGTTTCTGTAACAGGCCAAGCTATCTGCAGTGAGACTGATGGACATGGACATCTCATGAATTTTTTTTCTGAGTTTGTCTCAAGCCTGAAGCCCAGTGGTTTCTTTACAGAGGGAAGGAACCAGACTCAGGTGTTCTCCCTCAAGCTACTAAAAAGTGAGACCATCATTTGTGTGGCATCTAAATAAATAGTGTATATGGTTGTATCAACATTTTACACTATTGTGAGTCAAATCACTTTAATGTGAGATTAGCTTCTGATTCTTAGTATCCTAAACCTTTAATAGACTTACAATTTTGAAATTGAAAAGATCAAAGCAGTCATAAGCAGTGTCTATAATACATAGTTTGGAAAGACTGGAATCTTTCTAGTATATATTTTTCTTCATTTGTTAATCTGCAGGGAAGGAACAACATTCTGAAATAACAGAGGGAAACAGGATTTAGCTACATAATATGGCATTCCTAAGTCAGTTCCTGCCTATTCCCTCCTCTTTCTTCTCAGACACTCATAACTTTCTCAAAATAAATTTGAGGGGCTGGAACTATCCATGCTTGGATTGAACTGAAAAGTAAATGTTTGGGGTTTTGTATTATTTTTTTATGTTAAAATGATTGAGTGTGAATTAGCCAAGAGTGAACCTAACACATTTTTTCTTGTATGTTTAAATTAAAAATGTAATTAGGACAAATAAAAAATGATTAACAATCAAACCTTGAAACACAGACCTGTGAACATGCCTACGTGCATTTATATTAGGGAGCAGTCTTATTTGTTTTGAAGGCATCATGTGGCTGTAGTTTCATGCAGAAAGTTGAGGATGTGCTCAGGTATTTTAAAACTGAGGTCCAACTTTGCTTTTCATGTAATAACCTAATTATCAAGTAAAATGTGCTGGGAAATGCTGGATATAAAAAGCATAGGTACATTTCCTAGAAATTTTTATTAAAATATATGCAAATAAAGTTTTATTTCTATTTTATTTTATTTTATTTTATTTTATTTTATTTTATTTTATTTTATTTATTTTATTTTATTTTATTTTATTTTATTTTATTTTATTTTATTTATTTTATTTTATTTTATTTTATTTTATTATTTTATTGTATTGTATTGTATTGTATTTCCCAGTGGCTCTTTTATTAACTTCATCTCACTTTAATCTACATCTTTCCAAATTTAAGCAGCTGGAAGACTGGAAGCACTGCAGCAATTTTCCTCAAGTCTCAAAGAGATCTACAAATGGAATCAAGTTTAAAGGAAACCAGACAACTAAGTCTAAAGTCATATATCCATGAACTCAGCACTTGCATCCAATTAAGGAGAAACACAAAAACTTCATCCTAAACATTTCAGTATTTCCCTTAGTCTGAGATAGTTTATGATGGCAGCAATTTAATAGGAAGCACGACAGGAATTTGTGAAAGGTGTTGCTGTTCATATTATTTTTTGTTGTATAAACTGACAAAATGAGTGGTAAAAGGGAAATTGAATTTTGAGATGGAGTTAATTCTGAAAGTTTAGTTGGAAGGGCTACAATTTGTATCTTCTCAGTGATAAATATTCCAACTTATTTTTTTCAGGAAACAGAATTACAAGTTTTTTGTTTTGCTTTGTTTTGTTTTGGTTTGGTTTGGTTTGGTTTTTTGTTTTTGTTTCTGTTTTTTTGTTTGTTTGTTTGGTTTTTTTGTTTGTTTGTTTGTTTTTGGGTTTTTTGGTTTTTCTTTTGTTTTGTTTTTTTTTTTGGGGTGTGTGTGTGGGTTTTTTGTTTGTTTGTTTTGTTTGTTTGGGTTTTTTTTTGTTTTACATCTAGCAAATCAGTATGAAACTATGGCATTCTATGATTTTTGTCCAAAACCAGGAGAGGGATATATCTATTTTGCACTGGATGCAGATATGCTGATCAAAATTCTTATCATCAGCACCACTTCCTGAAGGTGTAGGTCTGATAGCAGTAGCTCATTACAGTTCATTCTTTTGGTGTTTGATAAACATGAAAAAAAACCCTTGTGTTTACCTTAAAACATGTCCGTGTTTATGACTTGCAGAGCGTCAGATTTCAGTCTTAAGTCCCATATTTGAAAGCAATAGCTTATATTCAGATTGCTTTACCCATTTTTATCAGTTTTGACCAGTGAATTAGCATACTGGCAGAGTCCAAAATTTTATCCCAGTTTGTTTTTTTTTGTTTATTTATTTATTTTTAACATACTTTAACAAGTGAGGTTCAGGATCCAGTCTACAAATTCTGATTGATTTGGCACAATGACAGATTCTGATTACTTTTTTTTTCCTCCCTCCTTGTCACAGTATCTGTCTTTCATGACTTGTCAAGCAGCTTCTGATTAATTTGGCCTGGTGGTTCGTGGGGCAGAATCCAGCCTATTTGTTTTGCATTTCCCAGGATGTTTTTGACAATTCACTGTGCACACTCCAGTACCCTGGCACTGCACACTGGCAGAGCCCAGTGTGTTGCTCCTCAGCCATGGCTGGGGACTTGTGCTCAGCTCAGTTCTGCTGTGAGCATTTCTAACCCATATGTAACCCCCCTGCTTGTCAAGATCTCTGCAAAATATTTTCCTATTAACCATTTTGATGTTGCTTTGTTTGCCTAACAGAGGGATGAACCTGGAAGTGAAAAGGCAACCCAGTGGATTATCAGAATTTAACACAAGGCGACCCAATACTGCTGCACTTATGGTCAGCAGTGATGAAGATGAAGATTTTGACAGGAAAACTAACATTGAAATGACATGGATATGTGACTGTGCACATGCATTCCAAAAACATAGGATTTAGAGAAATGGAAAGTGCCTATTTTATCTGTTTATCTAGCTTTTCCCCCAAATGCATTACAGTCATTAGACAGGAAAAGAAAGAAGATGGCAAATTTGATTGTATCCTAGATTTTAGTTGACCATGTACAACTGGAATTTGCCAAGTCTTCTCTATTCATCAGCATCTGTACATACAATGAACATAAAATTGTCCTTTTTTCCTCCACCTGATTGTTTGGAGCAATTCCTGGATTTTTAAATTGACCAAGGAAGCTGATGTGTCTGGTAAGGGTAGGTAGAATCTACCAGATTCTTTAACTTATCATCTAATCAACAATGGAAAAGTATCTAAGAACCTTTCAAAATGAAAGAATGTTTAAAATTAGGTCTTGGCATAAATGTCATTAACCCAGCTTGGGTGTATATCCCAACTCTGGCAGCTTCTCTTCAACACACCCAGCCTTCTCTGGGCTGCTCCCAACCCATTCTCTGCCCAGCCTGTGTTTGAGCTTGGGATTGCCCTACCCCAGGTTCAGGACATTGCACTTGGCCTTGTTGAACTTTCATGAGCTTTACACCTCTCAAGCTTGTCCAGATCCATCTGGATGGCAACCCTTCCCTCCCAGGTGTCAACTGCACCACACAGTCTGGTGCCATCAGCAAAGTTGCTGAGAGTGCACTCTGTCCCACTGTCCATGTTGCCAGCAAGGGTGTTAACACAGCACCCAGCTCAAGATGGATCCCTGAGGAACAGCACTGAGGAACAGCACTGAGGATCCATCCCCAAACACTCTGATTTTGATCACTGTAGTTAATAGAGGTGGTATTTGAAGGTCCTATTCAAATCTTCACTGACCTAGATCACTCCTGCCACAGCATTTTCCTGTAAAAACAAAAGGATCAATATTAGTGTACTTATTTTAATTTTTGTCTTCAGCTCAGGCTATTTTAGAAGTTTCCTGTACTTTGTGCCATCTCAAGAAAACTTGGCCAAGAGTACTACAGCAAATGGGTTGCAGACCATGGCTGGTGTTAGCCGGCATAGTCTGGTATGGGAAGGCTATTTTAAATATGGCCAAGCAAATGGTATAACCCATAAACTCATCCCACTGCCCAAAATGGAACAGAAGATGCATGAACCTTTGAAGTGAAAGGTGAGCAAACCTACTGTACTGCTGTATGATCTTCAAACCATTTCCCTTTCCTGCCATGAAAGAGCTCTCTGAAGTGCATCTGCTTCACTTCCCCTGTCTTTGCTCAACATGCAACTATTTCTCTGCTTTGCCCTTCCAAAACAAACATATTTTCTCATTAAGAAAGGGAAGGAGTAGCAAAATTCATTTCCCTTCCTGAATTTTATGTCCAGAGGGTGGCCTGCAGCAATGTGCCTCTTGGGCATGGGTTATTCCATTTGGCTGATGTCACCCCCAGGGTGATTCAGGCTTCCCACCACGAGTCTCCATAAGGGCTTTTCTTTCCCCACTGACTACAGAGGGAACCATCAGTAATCAGGATCCTGATCAAGGTGACTCAGTGACTGGGAAACCCAAAGGAGCTGAATCATAGCCTGAGAGTTACTGAATAGATTATGAACACAATGCTGCTTTTTAGGATTCAGCCTTGCACTTCCTCTCAACCAAGTTGAACCAGGGCTGAATGCAGTGTTCATTTTTCTGATATTCAGGGACATCACTCATGTCCCTAGACATGAAATATGAAAGAAGAAGAAGAAGAAGAAGAAGAAGAAGAGGAAGAGGAAGAGGAAGAGGAAGGAAAAGACTTCAAACTACCCCATTTCTCAAACAAACTAAAGCCTCAGTCCTGTGCTGTGCAGGATCCCTTTTGAAATGCAATTTGCCGAATGAGATTTTGATAAATGACAATTCTACTATTCAAGGAAATAATAAGCCACATCATTGTTTTAATATTCTTTAATAGTCTTCTTGCTCTGGTTCTGCAGCATACAGTGTTTCAGGGCAATACACTGTGTCTTTTAAGCAAGAGGGCTTGACAGTTTTGAGAATGGATATCATAATATGAATTGTATAAGCATGTACAGAAGCATTTAAAACTAGCAGCATCTGAATATAACTTTGCAAAGTTAAATTACTGTAATGTCAGGAGGATAAGAAATGTGTTCAATGTTATGAAAAGAATAGATATCCTTGTGCAATATACAGTCCTTATCATTTAATGACATAACAATGTTTTGCTGTTAGACAAGCGATCAAATTTTTTTAGTGTAAATAACCTTGTCTTAAATCTATTCCACTCTGATCACTGTGTGACTGTGAAAAAAAAACCCACAGTGCAGCATAATTTTAAAATGGTTTTCAGTCTAGTGGAATAGGTGTCAGTTGTGGGTGTCTTTCAGGCACTGGAGGTTTTAATCTGAGCAAAAGAGATCAATGCACAGAACAGGAAGGAAAAGTCATTGCAAGAGTCTTTGAGAAGTTTTAGGCTTCTCTTCCCCTCCCGGCCCTTTCACTCCCCTGTGATCTTAAAAACAAACCGTTGCCCTTGGCAGTGCTGTTTATATGTTACAGAGGATTTCTTCACATTGAGGTAAGAATTAAGCCAGAATTCAGTATCAGAGCTGTTTGAGTACTTCCTCCAAAGCTCTCTGAAACCCATGTAAAGGCTCCTGGTTTTGTTTGGTTTTAATTTTTTTCAGCAAGCCATCTATACGTCCTCAACACTGAGCAGTTCTCAGATTCCTTCTTCTGTTTACTTTAAAATTTTGCTCATTCCAGACTTTTTCTGTGGCCAGGACAGTTGGGTTGAAGAACTATAGAAATCCCATGTCCTGAGACTGTGCCTGTACCACAGAAACTGGAGGTTTTGCTCTATCCAAAACCAGAACAGTTTTTTGACAGAAGAAAGTATCATCCTACTACAGTGTTTAGTAAGAGGAACTCAAATCTAATGTGACATGTCAATTTGGTATGGATGACTCTGTCAGCACTTATCAGGGTATGTGAGACCAGATTTCAACCCCTGGTGTCTCCTGGACATAATGAATTGTTTTTACTGTGAGAATACTGAGAGGCTCTTTAGAAATCAGCACCTCACACTAAAAAACAGAGAGGCTCAGGGAGATTGCAGCCTAAATTGACCAGGCAGGTGAAGGAGGGGAGGGAAAATAGATGCCAAAGAAGTGAAAGAACCATCCTGCAAGGTAGGTCCATAGAAGATGGTCACAACAAGAGGAAATGGTCTCAAATTGTGCCAGTGGTTTAGATTAGACATTAGGAAAAATTTCTTCCCCAGAAGGGTTGTCAAGCATTGGAGCAGCTGGCCAGGGAACTGTAGGGGTCACAGTCTCTGAAGGCAGATAAATAAAAATGCAGGTAAATGTGGTGTTTAGCAACATGGTACACCTGGAAGTGGTAGGCTAATGGCTTGACTCTATCTTAGAGACATTTTCCAACCTAAACAATTATACAATTATACAATTCTAAGATGTGGAACCGAACTCTCAGCTGCTGTTATGTTCATGCAACACTCCTCAGTTGCAGGTTAAGGCTTCCACTGCCAAATGCAAGGCTGGGACACGAGGCAAAAAATACTAAATAATGTGTGTATTGCTTGGACTGCGAGCCTGACCATGGGTCATGATAACTGCGGCTGAACTGATGATTCTGATTCCATTGCTCTGCCTGGATGTGCTCAAATCTGCCGTTGTGTCACAACGTGACTTCGGAACAGCCTTTGTGCCAGTGCTCTGTGTGCTCCCCAAACCCAGCAAGTCACTCACACAAGCCCCAAAAACAAACCATCATCTTTGGTCTTCTTAGAAGAAACTCTTGAAGATAAGGTGTGGAAGGTTTTCATGACTACTCACAAAGGAGACTGATTGAATACAGGAATTCTCCTTAGAATGAAAGCAACCCCTACCCAAATGTCAGTGAGTGTTTGCTTGACTCTATGTTCCCTAATCATAATCTTGCAGTTTCAAATCCTTTGAAGCTCCATTTTTCTGCCCTTTTTGGTGCTAAGATGGGAAGCATTTTGATGGACTGTTCATTCTCTAAGAACAAGTGTCTTTTCTGTTCTTTTATTTGTTTTGTTTCAAGTTTGGTTATAAAATGATTCATAACTATACTAACACCCACAGACAGTGTCTCTAAAAAATGATTTAAACAAAATGTACTGCATTTTGCACCTTTTTCCATTGTTCTCAAGAAGTGCATTTGTTCTCATTTTACTTTAACAAAGATCAGATTGAGCTGGAACTTGGGTAAGAGAGGTGATAAGTTTGCAGATAATAATGCATCTCATCAGTCATGAATTGCACAAATTAATCTTCAGATAGGGGTATGTCATTCAAGAACTTACATGCTAGCACTTTAATTGTCAGAAGCTAGTTTCTATTAGGCAGATGGACTGAGAATGAGTAACAGCATTTCCCATTAGTGGAAGGAAAAGAAAAATTAAGGTAAGTTCAAAAACATTAAGCAAATGCTTTAATAATTTTGTTTAACATAGCTTGTAATGAGAAAAAGAGCAAGACCTTAAATGAATTAAGACCAAGTCTGCTTTGTTTGATAAATGTTTTCTCTCTGCTTAGAACAAAAAGTGTGTATGGAAAAAGATAGTAAACAAAATATGTATTATACAGGAAAAAAGTTGAGAAAAGGAAAGATCTATTTAAAGGAATACTTTGAAAATGGCTAAAAAACGTTCTGTGAAAAGCCGTGCCAATTTTTTTTTTACATGAAATTTGAATATTTCATTTTTTCCAACCCGTGTCTGTAAGAAGCTCGGTTTTCCTTCCTGTAAAAAAGTGGACCAGAAGGGCCTTTGCTCTGTGAGTGGTCTGATTTGCATAGGGAAAGAACATGATTGCCACACACAGGCCACAAACTGGTCACTGTTTTCATTCTGTACTCAGATATTTTAGCATTTCAGAGCATAAATTCGTCACCATGTCTGTCTAGAAAATTCCATGTTCACACCATGGCGTGCCCTGGCAAAGTGCAACTCTGTTCATGGGGAACCAACCTTTTGGGCAGTGTTGGTGCAGTCCCAGCTCAGCCCAGACATGCCCTAAATAAGCAATAAGATATTAAAGATTCACCACGGGCTGAAATTTCTGAGAAGAAAAGGATTTGGGTCACATCCTCCCTTGGGATAATCTGGTTTTCAAGAGCAGATATCACTGAACAGCACTAGTTTACAAGTCATTTGATGAAACAGCCTTCCACAAGCTTTCTTTGTCATTAAGGGCTTATTCAATTGCTAGGCAAAGCTCTGCAGGTCATAATGGTGATAGTACTTTGTACTATTGTTCTTTGCAGTTATTATAAAGCATTTTTAGTGTATTTATTATGCTTAAGAAAGAAAGAAATTATGAGGGAGCAACCCAGAGGCAGCTCAAAATTATTACAACCTGTTGTTTTGCAGGTGAATAAAGGAAAAAGCATCCATTTTGCCTAAGGTTACTGTGAATCAGAAAAAAAAAAAAGAGGATTAAACTCAAGGTGATATGACTACTAATCTTTGGCTTTAATAACTGAACTGCAGCAGGTCCCACCTGGGCTCAGGGCTCTTGCTTGTCATTTAGACAAGTAATTGAATAAAAGCTAAAGCAAAGAATCAATCCTCATTCTTGTTACATTTAGGGGAATTTCTTATCATGGATCTAAAAGTGACATAAAACCCTAATGAATCTCGTCAGCAGTAGGACATGTTCTAGATGCTGATTCCTGACCACCATGAAAAACTTTGGCCTTGATCTGACAAAATGAAAGATTAAATACATAAGCACACAAAACTTATTATTTAAAGAGACATTTTATGTGTATTTACTGTGGTATATATTTGTGTTTGCAGCAACAGAGGTTCAGGACTTTAGAGTAAATTTGTCCCTCTCCTGCAATACTGTCCAGACACTCAGGGGCAGAGGAGTTCTGCTGTCATGCTTTGTTTAAAAATCATTTACATACTTACAGAAAGTGTTGCAGGATTTTATCTTAGCACATGAAATTACTGACTTTTTCTATGCTGTCCCATGTTTTTATCTGTGATTGCTCTGATCATCTTAGATTTCTGTACTGTCTGTGGAAATATGTGACAAACTCCCCATTTTTGTTATAATTTCCTCAAAAAAACCCTGTGGCTAATCTGTAATTTGTTTTACTTGCTGTTCACGTGTTTTTCTATGAATTCTTTTTCTACTGTTGTTTAGGGTTTTTAAAATTTTGTTTTCTATTTTTGAAGGTTTAGCGTGGGGCTTTCTTAAGAGAAATGCACTGATAACATCCCAATTCCTAATGCCTAATAGCAATTGATGTCTTAATTAAAAATGGTTCTGTATACATACCTTGGACTAATGAGATATTTTGCCTGAGAAATATTTTCACATTATCACACAGAAATATTTTTATACCAAATATACAGAATAACAACTCATTTTTGCTGAATAATGACTAATTTCTGAAATAAGTCACAAAGAACAACTAAATGTTTTTTACTTAAGTTCAGTGAAACTGAAATTTTTGTATATTTTCCTCTTCTCACTCGAAACTGAGTTTGAACCACTTTTGAACGATTTTTGGTCTTCTTTTGAGAAAGAAGAAAATTACAAAATTCATTAATCCTATATGTAAGGATTTGATCACGTTTTCCTTCACCATATTAAAAATGTAATCTTAATACAGACTCTAAGGAGAGGTATATACATGAATAGTTACTTTCTGTTTTGGTTCCTTTGCTTGTTATCAAGCTTTACAGTCCTTAGGAACAGCATATATATCTATGAAGAAGGGAAGATAAAGTTCCAATATTCCTGATTTATCAAGAGTTCTAAAGCACCACTCTTACTAAAACCCCAAATTAATTTTTTTGGAAAAAGAAGTAGAATCCTTCTTTCTACTGTTTATTTCTCTTCTCTCCTATCTCCCTGCAATTCTTCCAGGCCCCTGCAGTGTAACTGTGTTTTAGGGAATAATTCAATGTTCCAGGTACTATCTTCTGGCCATCCCTTATATGTGACATTCCCAAATGCACACTTCCAAATTATTCTTCCACTGTAGACTAAGAAGACAAATGATCTCTCCTACTGCTTAGTCAATGTAGTTTTTTAAAAAATTGGGCCTCTAAATGAAGTTAGATGAATCAAGTCCTAAAAACACCCATTTCCCTTTGCTGGTTGTGAAGGGTACCCAGGGGGACCAGAACACACAGTCTTATCCCCCCTCAACTGCTTCTTCCTGTCGTGGGTAGAGATAAAGCTTATCACACAGAAAGCCACTTCCATGCACCACCACCTTGTGCTGATGGGAGATTCTTGCCGGTAGGAACATCATCAGTTGTGGCCAGAATTTTCTTTATGCCATAGCAGCTTATAAGGCTGGTGGCTGATTTCAAACCTGGGTGTTTTTTGGTTTTTTTTTTTTTTTTTTTTTCCCAGTGACTTCAAGTGAAATTTAGATCAAATGTCTTGTGCTCCTTGTTGTCCAAGATTTTTTGCTGAGCAGAGAAAATCAGTTCCTTTAACACACAAAACGCCTAACTGGCAGGATAAACTTGGCCAGGCTGGGAGGGGGTTTGAGCAAACTGGTCTAATGGGAGCTGTCACTGCCCATGGCAAAGGATTGGAACTAAATGATCCCTAAGGTCTCTTCTAACTCAAACCATTCCATGATTCTGTGATTTTCTGATTCTATAGCCAAAGAAAACTATGTGCTATCTGTTAGGATTGACTCACAAAATGATGTGATGAACCAATGAGTAAACTTCCTGAAATTAAAAGATAAAGAGTAAAACCAAATTTCCTATGGTACCTGTTTGAGATAATGGTGTTTCAGGCCTTGCTTTGCATTTTTTAGTGAAAGGCACAGCAGAAACTTGTGTTGCTGAGCAGCAGACAACACAAACTTCATTCAGTGACAAATAAGAAACAGTTTGAGCAATTCAGTGTTTACAAGGAATGCAGAGGAGCCATTTCAGGATCAGTCATGGTTCACATTGGTAGATATTTGGTAACTAACCAGAAAAATTGTGTTAAGAGTCACCCAAATCCTGTCATAGCCAACCTAGAAGTAGAATACATTCTGCAAAACAGAACAGTTACAATCCCATCCTTTGTGTGCTTGATTCAGGCACTCCAATGTTATAAACTGTAGGCTGATAAATGGACCTCAAATATCGGTAAAAGAACAGAGTTTTCAACCATGCATAACACAGAAACAAATTGTTGAACTTATTTAATTCTAAAGGCCTTTTCCATAATTTTTGCTCTTGCAAAAGACTCCTGAGGCAACAAGACAGCTTACCTGCCAGCTTTGACATTTCTATAACCAAAGCAATATTTCAGACTCCTCATGCTATAAATCTGATGTGGACTTGAATTTCCCAAAAGTAATAAATGATCCAATTAGAAAACAAACAAAAAGGTGAAAATAATTACGCTGTTTATTCTTCCATGATGATAAGGTGAGCTTGACAAGACAGAAAGCTTTTCCTAAACCCAGAGTTTCTCTGTGCTTGCAATTGATCTTAGGAGTTAAAGATTCTGTTTGCATTTTTAACACTGAGGTAAAATGTATTGCCTTGATAGAGATGTTAAGAAGCAGTTTGCTTACAGTATCTCTTACCCTTCATTTTCTATTCCTCTCACTTATTGCAAAATTTCAAAGGCATTTGGGGATATATTATCTGTGCAGAAGTAAGTCTTACACTGCAATGATTTACAGTAGTGCAGCTTTTAAAATCCTTTCTCAACAGCTTTTCTCTGCACTTAATCATCCACAAATGCATTGTTAATTAATTACACAGATTATTTTTAATGAAAAAAAATTACAACAAAAAGAACGCTGTTTTTCCAGCTCCCTTTTTGCATGCATAGGTGCAATCTAAACTAAGGGCTGTTCTATTAGGCACAACAATTTGCCATTCTTTGATTTTTAGATTTTCTGAGGATGTATTGTGCATGGTTTGAAAGAACCAAATATAGATTTTGTGCAGCATTTTCAGCTGACATTTCTGAATCCAATCCAAAAGCAGCTATACTTCAAGTGGAAAAAGACACTCCATGTGGTAAAACTAGGACCCAGGGCTCAGAAAATATTTGACATTGTTTCATCTCTAAGTAGTTTTTTTTAGGTTCATTTGTTATGTATATGATTTGTTGCTTGTGTTTGCCTGAGGTATATAATATTTTGAGTTGGAAACAACATTTAAGTGTTGCCCAGACTACCCCCCTCCAGATGACAGTTTCCAAAAAGGTGCCTAAATAGGCAACTAAGGCCAAGTGAGATGAATCCTCACTTCTGGGAATATTAATAAAAAAGCCACAAAATATATAGTTTTTTGGTGTAAAAAACCCCAAAAATCAGTTTTTCTCAAAAAAAAAAAAAGTATATATATATAAATCTGAAGCAATCACATTGATTAATTGATTGGCTGTTTGCTGTCCATACCTCCTTCTGGGTTTTTTTGATTTTTAAATATTGGTGATTGATTTAAACAAAATTCATCAAAAGAGTTGAACTTCTGAAGATATTGAATCCTGAGGAATTCTTTAAAAATAGGTGTCTGAGTAATGAGAAAGTCCTAATTAGTCTGGAGTCAGAGAAAAGCCTCAGTATGACTTGGTGCCAGAGAGGTCATAGAAGACAGCAGTTAATGTCCAGCCTGTGGGAAACCTACACTGGATGTCTTCAGAAAGAGACTTCAGCAATTTCACAGGTCACAGAACTTGCTTAATAAGCTTTTCTTCTATGTGTGCAGTAGAAAACAGAAACCTGAGCCCATAAAATGGATGTGTTGGTTTTAATTTGATAATAATAGCACTAGTACCAATTTAAAACATACGAAAAAGAACAGTAGAAAAATATTTTAAAAAAACACAGAAAATCTGCTGTTTTGCACAGAATCTCGGCTCCATGTTTCCACTGCACTGTGTTTGTGCTCATTTGCACCAGGTGAGGTGGGAGTAGAAGGAGCCCGTGCCAGGATGGAGGACAGTGATGATTTCCACCCACTTCACTCTCTGACAGTGTTGAACCAATCCCAGTAACTCCATTCCTGAGTGCTGAGTTGCTCTAAATGTTTTCAAGACACAGTTTTGTTTTGCTGAATGTCATAAAAAAGGGCTCCACATTTATTGTTTGCATAGCTTTATGTTTTTTTCCTCCACTGCATGGCTATGAAAATGATTTCATTCTTATTTTAATACTGTGGGCTTCAATAATAGATCTCCTTGCCCAGCATTCCTCTGAAATATGAAAGAGATGCCCTCTGCAGCAAGCTTAACACTGCTATCATCTGCATAATAAAGATAGTCTGTATGTATAGACTATGCACACACACATATAAATTTATACTGATATACTGTGTGGGCACAAAGATAAATGGAATAGGAATCACAGCAGCAAAATAGGAGAAGAGACATGTAACTCAGTGACTGACATCAAGAACAGATCTCATCTGTCAAATGACTGAATTGAGAGTCTTTTATGAACATTTCTTCTAGGACAAAGTACATTATATGTGCAAAATGAACGTGTGCAGCTGGATAGTGTGCCATTTCCCTAAAAATTTCATTTAAAAAGTTGTTTCTCATTCTTTTTTTTTTATTCCTCTTGGCAGTTTTATCTCACCTTCTAACCCTGAAAAATAAAAAGGATTCTCCAAAAGACATGTGCTAAATTTTGTATCTCATTTTGTGTAAAATTATCTACTCAGTCACAACCTCAGATCCTCTCAGAGCAATTGAACACATCTCAAAAATAATTAAAAATAGTAGGGTTACATCAGAGACATTCTTCTTCCAGCTCTGTGGGGAATTTGTTTATGTGGTTGGAATTGTTTCTTTTTTGAGGGATGTAAAGAATGGCAATGTAGTGTACAAACCTTAACGTTTATCAGGATTGTATCAGCACTATTATTTCCACAAGCACTGGTTGTCAACGACCTGCTAATAATGATGTCTGCATATATTCAAATGCAGAAAAAAATATCAATCAACTTAGTAAAGAAAGGCAAACATTATCTTCCAGTGGAAATTATTTGATGGTAGATCTTGCTAATGAAAGTTTTGTCATTGGCATAGGGCCCTGATTCAGAAAGGCACTCACATATCTCACTTTATTAATGTGATTGTGCCCCTGTTGAACTCAGTGGAACCACAAACACGGTCAGGTTTCATGTGGGCTCCAGAAGTTTGATGAATCAGCAGCTGAACAGCAATAAGAAAATGTCCTTAACTGTGGAATCATGTCAATGACTAAATAAAAACTCAAATTGTTCCAGCTGAGGACTTCCCTCTTGGAAGAGATATAGTATTCTGCACTTTGCAATGTTTAATATATGTTTACATTAAAATCTTGCTCTTCTTGACTTGATGACTTTTTTCCATCTAGTAGAAACCAGTGAATTTCGAACTTGGTTTGTGCAGTTTTTATCAAACCCACTGGGGGTTTCTGATCTACCTTTTAGATAGGTTAGGCCCCAGTAAGCAGCAGCTTGTAGATTGTAGTTTGAAAACAAGTCTTTCTGAAAAGGCATTGAAATCCTTGACTGAAAAGAATGGTGGAACTTTTCTAAAGCTGAGGCTGAGACAACAGCTTGTCCCCCTTTAAAGCAGTTTTGAGTCCCCTACCACCATGAAGGCATCACCAAAGGAACTAAGAAGCAGGATTTTTTGCATCACAGTCAAGCAGAAGAAGCTTCTCTTAATTTTTTCTTAATGGATAAAAAGAGGAGTAAAAAATAAAAAACTTAAATAAAATGGTTGGATTTGCTTATGTTCTTTGAAGTTTTTCTTTGTAGGCAAGAAATCAGTGTGCAGAGAGGGGAGAGGGGAAAAGAAACCAAAAATAATCTAAGAAAACACTGAGTTCTGTCTTTGAATTATATAAAAGCAGCTGCATTTGATTTAATTTTTCTTCAGCATAATGTGCTGTATAATCACTGGCTTCATCATCCCCTGGGCCCAACCTTCCTCTTAACACAAGCTGTGGGAGCTGTGCAACAGAGTTCAGTGGAAGCAGAATTTGACCCATGCTTTGCTTTGAAAATAGAAGGTACCTCTGTCACTTCTCTCTTTTCTTAGAAACTCTTTCTTTTGAGATGCTAAATGGCCCTAAAAATCATTGCTTGTGATGCCATCAGCCTTCTACTTTGTAAACTATCAAAAGGAACCAATAATCAAAAGGCTAAAAGTCCTTACTCCTGTAACCTATCATCTGGAAGGATCAATAAATGGAAGCAGGAGGAATACTGCAATCTGCCAAAATTGTCTATAAGATTTGTTTCAACCCCACTGCTTAACACAGGGCATGGTTGGGAGAGGGAAGAGAGAGGGAGGAAGAGGATGAGGGACTCTGTGGAGGGAGATGAACTTGTTTCTCAGTCCCTTTAAATGCTGGCTCTCTTCCAAGATAAAGCAACTTGCTTTCATGAGGGTGAAAGAAGGTTTTCCCAGGGGAAAATTTGTCCCTAAAAAAAGCATTAGTGAGAATCTGAAATGAAAACAGTGTTGAAAAACGCTAACAGTTCCTCAGTTATCAAACAGAGCTTAATGATATGTTTGGGATTTTTTTTTTTCACCTCTCCCAAAACGCAACCAGAGTAGACTGTGGCGTTTCAGAGATTATTTGAGCTATTAACTGCAGACAAATAAATATTAATTGAGTCTGCTTCCATATGGAGCAAATAAGAAAATTTATAGCACCTTTACTGAAAGCAAAATCAGAACAAAACATAGTTCTTTTAGCCTTTAAGCCTGAAAATGCAAATAAAATGAGCAAAAGCAAATAAATAATAATTTGTCTCTCCTGCCACCTGGAGAACTCCATATGTACTCTAAACATTGCTTAATTAAAACTCACAGAACCCTGGTCCAGTAATTATTTCTTAACTGCTTGTTTTAAAGGAGAGAGCCTTTGGCCTTCAATTACAATAAATTACAGAAAGGGCAAGCGTGGACAGGCAGGATTCAATAGCCTTTAGTCAGCCTCATCTTCCCAACTCTGGAAAGCAAGGTTCTTTTTACAGTAGGACTTGACTGTGCAAGCCCTGAAGTCATGGTTAAAGATCCCATTGACTGTCTGAGCACAGACACAGCCCCCCCATGCCCGTGGGGATAAGGGTTAACACTTTACATTAAAGCTAAATTGCTGCACCAAGACTTTTTTCTATTTCTTTTTTTTTTTTTTCCAAAAGTGGATTTCCCCCCCACCCCACATTCTTCTCGATGTGGTTTCAATGTACTCATCTTCCTGAGATCACTTTTACCTGATAAAAGTGCAAAGACATTATGTCCTTATTTGTCAATTTGGTACGTGGGGGGAGAAATGGGAGATTGAGTGTTGAGGTTCTACAGCTCCTCCAGCCCGTGGTGATTCATTAGGACATTATGTGGTAGGGAGCTGCACTCTGGCATGCTCTAGGCATCGTGCACACTGCTGTTTGAAACAGAGCAACATAATAAATCCCTTTGTTAATAACTCTAAATGGTGACTTATGCCCTGGAAATTCCTTTTCCTCCTGGCACAAGCAACTATAATCTCCGTGGTGCTGCAGAACGGAGTAGACATCCTAATGCCTTTATTGGAGGTGAAACAATATGTACCTCATTAGCAGGTCACAGATCAAACTATTAGCAACATGGTGGGAAGCCAGCTAGGATTTGGTGGGATTTACAAAAGGTCATCTTAGAGGCAGCATGCAAAAATGCTTTTTGGTAGGGAAAATGCCTCTGATCAACAGATTTCCCACTCAGTGGCCATGGGGAAGACATTTTATCCCATTGAGCAGACTATTTGGCAATGGTGATTACTTGGGCTTAATGCTTTATGTATCTCATGAAATCTGCAGCAGTTCCTCTTGATAAATTAACCTTCTTTTTGTTGCATAGAAGGAGGAAGCCCATCAGCTCATCTCTGTTTCCTTTGCTCTTTATCTCTTCATAGCGTTCATAGCAGGAGGAAAAGAAGAACTAGAAAACATTGCAACATCTGCCACAAGTGAACACTCTGTAGTTGCCCCACAGTAGCCCAGGGGCACAAATCCTTAGTCCTTATGTATAACCAGGGGAATGTTCAGCAGCTTGCTGTAGCTTGGGATGTTCCAGCAGATGCGCTGTAGCTGCACCAGCTAACTGCATCCTTCAACAAGTCTTCATGTTCATAAAATTTCATATACTGCTTCTTTTTAAAACAAATCTGCATTGATGGCTGTAAATGTTGTGTTGTTGATTGCAAACAGAGATCAGCATTTTTATTCTGCCAGAGGGAAAAGGAAACTGAAGCAGGAGGACAATGCCTCAGGCCCATCCTGTGAGGCTTGCAGGGAGTACAAGGATGTTTCCAGTCCTGAAGCTGTGGGAGTTTTGTCGCATAAGGACAGAATATTTGTAATAAATTACCTTGCCCATTCCTTGCAAGGAGATCTTGCCAGCTCCTACTGTTCTAAGCTCACCAAGAGAAAGGATGGCCTTTTGTGCTATGTGTGCCTGTTTTCCAGCCTTGGGAGCCTCAGTTCTCCCTGGTCACTCCAAGAGGTTTGCACGTTCTCTCCCAGAACATTGAGCATCCTCTGTAGGGCAGCATGGTGCTGGTGCTTCCACCAGAGAGAAGTGAGGGGCAGGACTCCCTGTCAAAATTCAGAGAGCCTCACTTGTGTAACCAAGTGTACTTAACAAATATTTTTAAAATGTGGAGATTAGCTCATGGCTGTGATCTTTGTCTGGTCTTTGGTTCATTCCTTTCAGCTCATAAAATAACTTTACATGCAGATGCAGTACACAAAAAGCCAGTGAAAGGAAACAGAAAGATTGGCTCCTGCTCATCCAATTTTCTGTTAAAAAGCACATTTGGGAAATTCCTTTTCAATTGGTCCCTCCAAGGCCTGGAATATTTTTGTGTGCACAAGGTGTCAAGACCCAAACAAACCAAACTAAATGGTCCACCTACAAAAACATTTAGATTATTTCACTGATGTCTACAGTATCTAAGAAGATTTTTTGCCATTTGTCACTTCATGCAAAGCATGACAGAGGAAGGAAGAGTGGTTCTGTGAAAGCTTTACTGGTGACAGTGGGAGACAACAGACTCACATTAGCAAAACTTGGTTCCTTTCCTATCTAACCCTGCTACTGAGCCTGGATTATTTAAATTTTCTAAGATTTCTGTTTACTCACTTGCAAAACAGAAATAATTTTCTGAAGTTCCTTAAAATTCTTTCTTTATTTTCATTAATTTTTTTCTCAAAAGTTACAAAGTCTTTCACTTTGACAGCATTTTTCTTCTTTGTAACTTAGGGAAACAGGGTGCAGTTTGTCATACAGTAAAAGATCAAGCACTTATTTGGAGTTAGGGGCTTTGGAAAGATGCAGGATATGGCAGGATGGATTAAGAACACCTGAATTTAGAGGATGCCATAATCCAGAGAGCATATTTTGGCCTGTAAGTGACTTCCAAGGGGAGAAACAGGACTGTAGGGCAGAAAAAAACCATCATTCTCTGAGCTCGTGACAGCAAGTATCAGAATCAGTAATTGACTGTTATTTGTAAACTCAATATTTGTGAGAGCTCTTCCCTTCTCATCCCTCGATCTCAGGCTGAGCAGTGCCAGGGCTGTTCTGAGTAACTGTGCTGTCCTCCAAGGGAAGGGATGATGCAATTCTTTCTTTCAGGAACCTACACAGATACTTGCTGGTCATGGCAAATTGATTGTGGTCATCACCTTCTACGGACCTGGCTGCTTTTGGGCATATCCAGGGTCACCCATTCTATGACCCCATAATTCCTTCGCCTTCCAGGACAACATCATAGCAAGGACAGGTTATAAAAAATGCAAACATAAATCAACCCTGAGCAAAATGTCTGGTTTCACAGAGCCTGGAGCTCACCACACAGCCACTGCAGCATAGTGCCATGTTCTCATCTGCAAACATTTGGTTCCCAAGTGGAGCCCTGTAGTCATAAAATACAGTTATTGGGTTTTGCTGTTTTGGTTTTTGCTTTTTTTATTTTTTCTGTCACTGGTTTATTTTTAAAGTTTCTGAACTAAATCAGGGGGTATGCTGAAGCGCATCAATGCATTATTTCTGTAGCAGAACCTGAAAATACGTGTTCTGTAGCTGATCAGTGCTAATGTACTGAGAGAGGTGTGTGAGGGTAGAAAGATCACTGAGCAGTGCTGGAGGAATGCATAAGGGGAAACAAGCCAAATCCAGACCAGTTTCTCCCTCACAATGTTTCACTTGCTGTCCCTGAAACTGTGTTTAATCCTGCACAGGAGTTGATTCACACCCAAAGAGAAGCCAAGAGCCAAATAACTTCCAAGAAATTTGGACACCAAGGCCACCAGGAGCAGAAGGAAAATGAGGATCTGTGGTTGACAGAGGTGGAAATGCATCCAGTGGATTCTGGCTCTCATATCTCACCAGTGTTCAACTGTTGAAGTCCCAGTGACAAGGTTTGGTTCTGGGAGAGTAACTATTGGCAGAGGAAGAACAAGGTGGAGAGAAAAATAAACTAAAATTATCCCAAGCGTCTTGCAGTCACTCTGTTCTTTGATTTTCTGTGTTTAGAAATAGAAAGGGTACATAATTTTATCTGCATGAGAATAAGTAAGAGAGAAAGGAGTGTCTCTACCACATCTGCACAGCTGTTTTCTAATAAGAGGAAGATAACACAATTTCAGCATGTGTTAATATTTCAGTACAGGCTTCTGCTCCTAAAGCATTCAGAAAACAAATGACCAGGTAGAGGGCTGTGCAGAGTAATTTTCCTTTTAGAAAGGGCAATTAAAACTGCAGTAGTCTTATCTCCTCACAACTTACATTGTTTTAGAACCACAGGAGAAAAAATATTACTGAATGGAATCTCTGAGGGATCGGTAGAAATCAATATAACGTATCTTTTGTGCTAAATGTCTTAGAATCTATTTTCCTGCAATAAAAAAACATTTATAATATCCCTAATGCTGATAAAATATCATCCTGATAATCTATTCAAACACCTAAGAGACTTCAGTTTCTGTTCTGACACGCTCTGAATTTCAGTTTAAAAATGTATTCTGGTTTAACTGTCGTCAGTAGCCTACTGCAATCTCAAAGAAACAGGCATAGGCTATTCAAATATGTTTCCAATATAAGTTGGAGATTTTCAGACAAAGAAAAAAATAGCTTCCCAGTTAAAGACATAAATGTCAAGAAATAAGAAGAGGAAGAAAAAGTGTGCAAAATTCTGATTTTTTTATTACATTTTCCTGGTATGGGTCAATTAATCATAAATCATCATAATTTTAATAAAAACGCTCTACAAAGCACAGTTAAAAAGCATGACTTAGTTCATCAAGATCTAAGAGGGTCTTTCTTTGCTGTTGAAATTTTAATTATTCATTCTTTCAATATTCATAAGTCACCTCATTCTTAAATTGGTAGGTGAGCCACACAACCAAGAGATTTAATAATAGGAAAGACAGGAAATTTAGGATGCTTTCCTGTATTTAAGCATTTTCTTCTGTTTCCCTGTTTTTGAGAATTTGCAATAAAAATCTCTCTCTACAGTCCTAAGGTCTAAAGCCTTGCTGTCATAAAAATTGAAATTCTTATGGGCCTTAATGATTCCAATAAATGAAAACTTGTGAACTACTCCAGGTATTCCAAATCTCAAAAGGGAATTATGTGCTATGGTTGCTGGTTGTTATTAGAAAATGGATTTTTTAAACCAATGTTAATAATAGTTATGATACATCTTAATAGTTCACTCACCAGCGAAATGATCTTTACAGTCTCTTATAACCCAAACCCTTTTAAGATTCCATGAAATCTCAGTTGGTGAATTAGAACATTACAGAACAGATTATAAACATGTAAATCCCTTTAGATTTTATAAGTAAATCCCTTTATGTTTTTGTTTTAAAGCTCAGATCAGAAATTTCAACCTGTCCTTTCCAACAAGCTAATCTTTCAAAAAGCAGTGATACTTCACCCTGTTATTCCTTTTCCTACACCACAGTACCAAGGCTCAGGATGAAGTCAGTCTGTGAGTAGTCTGGACATTCTAAAAATTTAACTGAAAACAACTTCTTTGCAGCAATTTTTTTTTTAATTCCCCATTTTGCACAAAAGCAAAAGTTACAGTATCAGTCCTGAAGATAGGTTTGTGCTGTCAGTGATACCCCTGTGTGAATGGAGAAATCTGGACTTGAATGGACAAAATAAAATGGATAATGTAAGACATAGATACTTTTGTGCTGCAAAAATATTTGAAAGCCTTGCAATTCTCCTTTTTTTTCGGTCTCTTTTAGCCCTGCAAAGGTCACACTCAGCAGCCTGAGAGACACAGAGAAGCTGTGGCAATTTTCCTTGAACAAGAGATGCGGTTCTGATAGCGGGATCACACAGCTCGGTAGTTTCATCACCATTCGGATGCATGTAGGAGTTACTGTTCATCAAAAAGGACCTTTAAATTTATGGTGTATTTCCTTCCTTACTAAGCATTTTTTGAACAGCCCTAGGGTTGTTTGGGTTTTTTTGCTTTTTAACTTGTGAGTAGACTTTTCCATGAGAACCAGAAGTTTCTAGATTGAGATCAAGATGCTAATTTTTATCTTGGGTAGCTCCCTTATGTTGTACTTGTTTACTCCAAATATTGCCTCTTACAGAATAATTAAGGTTGGAAAAGATATGGAAAATCAACAAATCCAAACATCTTTCCATCACTCTTCTTAATGACACAGATATGGGCTAACTGAGGCTCTGTTGGCATTAATAAGAATGAGTTAATATGTTTGCTATGTGCACTTTGAATTTACTTTCCCCCTCCTCTGAAATATTCCCAATGAGATAACCTTCAAGTCACACTGAATATCTCTTTCCCCAAGAGTCTTGGGGGGAATTAGGGTATTGAAAAATGGCAAAATTTTAAAAATTAATTATGAGATCCTGAAGGGTTCTTGGCATCCATCAAGATCACAAGATATTGTAGAAGCCCCTAAAGGAAACAAGACAAGTTTATGAAGGAAATTTTTTTTCAGGAGCTGTGATCATAGGATGCCTGCCCTTTGGGAAATATCCAGAAATTTGTAAATCAGAGCATTGTGAAATAGAAAAAGGGCATCTGATCACCTGCAAAGCAGAAACCCTACACTTTATCTGGCCTTGTTTGAATGAGACAAAACAATGGGGTGAGAAACTCTCACTTTTTAAGTCAAAGATTTCAACATAATTTCTATTGATCTGCTTCCAGCATTAAAATATGTGGTGGATTTTGCCAGGCTGGTGCCCGGTTTATTTCTAGGCATTTAATCCTGTGGTCTTTGTCTCTGCTTGAGTGTATTGAGTGTATTTCACTCTGTATTGAGTGGAACTCCTGTGTATTACCCCTCTGATACTTTAACTGAGGAAACATGCTGAGGCTCTTGGGCTGCTGCTGCTGCTGAGGTTTGTAACAGAGACATCCTATGAGGAGAGATGGCCACTCTTCTTTAATACACACAATTGACATGGTGGTATTCACTCAAAGTTGGACTTGATGATCTTGGAGGTCTTTACCAACCTTAACAATCCTAGGATTTTATTTCTCTCCACAACCACAGATGACAGCCTGTGAAAATCAGTGTAATTCCAGTAATATATATATTAACAGCTAAATGTTTGTTTTACTTATATTTGTATGAGAGGCCCTTTCCCCCTACAGATTTCTTCACTTGCTTCAACACTGGTAAGTCCCTGCAGCGTGCAGCCGAAGATGATATTTTTTAAATGAGCAGCAATAAAAATTCCCCATAGCAAGTTTAAATTCTGATAATGGTGCACTTTTATTGCATTGTACTGAATTTTTACCAATCAGTCCAATTATGGGCTAATTCATTCTCATCACTTTGGAAAGCGTTTTTTTTTTTTTTTTTCAAAGCCCTATCTGATTTTTTGGCATGTGAAATGCTTACAAAGGGAAGTTAATAAAAGAGCAGTTCATCTGCATATACAAAGGAAGATCATAATATAAAAAATTGCCACATTAGAGAAGTCTAGACCTTGACTATCTGTCATATATTTTTATAGCGTCTTATCACCACACTATCTGATTAAGTAGTGAAATGGTTAAGATAAATGAGACTTAATTAGCGGAACTGATACCTGTCTACTGCAAGCCTTAAATTTGCATCTGGGAGCTGTGATTTTCAGAAGGGAAGCACACGCCTGCAGTCCTGCTTTGCTTTGAAATCAATGGGAGTTTTCCCTGCAGTGAAAACAAATGCTCGAGGTTTCACCCACAGCCAACCGAAACTTTTGCTGTCTACTCATCCCTTTGAATCATGAGCTAAATCATGGGGAAACAAGCAAATGCCAGAGCTCTGAGATGGAGGGAGATGCAGAAGAGCACAGAGTGACTCCGAACACGTCAGGCTGCAGAGCTCAGCAGCATGCAGAGACAAATAAGTTGTGTCAGGAAGAGGGCTGGTGCAGACTATCTTCACTCTGGCACAAAACTGATCAAAATTTGGCTTGATTTTTTTTTCTTTTTTTGCAGCTTTGCTTGTGGAGCAAAGTATTTACATTTGAGCTCAGGGTTTAGATGGCGAGTTGCCATTGGTGTCAACTATTTCAGTAGGAATGGGTTGTAGCATAACTTCCCTGCCAAATGCTCCCTGTGCAGAGCAAACAATTTACCACAGAGCTCAGAGATGGGGTATTTACATTCATTTAAGTTTGGTATAAACATTTACAGAACATTAGGACAAATACCAGCATTCTCAGCTAAATGTCTGACCACAATTATTTCTGATGAATAAATGGCCTGTAGAACAACTCTAAAATGAGAGGCATTTTTTCCTTTCTGTTTTCCTCTCAAGCCAAAAGACTGAAAAAAACAGTGCAGTATGCAGCTAAACACACTGTGCAAAGGTTCACGTAGAGTTAAGGAAAACCATAGATGTTTGTGAGATTAGAGAGTGAATATCTAGATTAAACCAGTTTATGTACTTCATCTGCTGTTCTGTTTTTTTCCTTCAAAATCTCACCTTCAAATCTGACCCTGACAAACACGCCTGGTTCAGTAAAGATGCTTTGTGCTGACCAAGTACTTTTTAAACCAAACATCATGAGCTGGTCACTGCAGAGGTACTTTTCCCACTGGAAATAGTGGCATGAGGGTTGTTGATTACAGCACAAGAGACTATTTACCAAATATTTCTCAAAGGCACCTGGCTGTGAGAATAAGAAAGCCACTCAAAGGTACCTAGAACTACCTAAGAGTAAAATGCACATTTTCTCAGTGTTAGCACAACAGGCTAATGTATTCTTCATCACACTTTTAATTACTATTTTTGTTTTTAGTCATAAGTGTACCACAGAGAAACATTGCAGATGCAAAGATTTCTGTTCAGTGCTATTTGTGGAACTCTTCTGCTTGTGACAAGTTCATCTTTATGAAATCATAGAATCACGAAGGTTGGAAAGGACCTTTAAGATTTAGTCCAACCATTAACACAGCACGTCCAGGGCCACCACTGAGCCATGTCCCCAAGTCCCACATCTACACATTTTTTGAACATTTGCAGAGACAGTGGATGCTGCCCAGGGACACAATTTCCCTGGGCAGCATGTTTAAGAAAAACAATCAAACTCTAATAATAGTTTAAAAAAATCATTGTTAATAATGCTGTTCCCAGTATATTTTTCATAGTCAGAGCTGTCCAGTAACTGCAGGACTCACTTAACACGTCAGAACATTTCTGTTTTCAGCTCCCACAGAGCAGGGAGCTTAACCTGATTTTCAGGCACCTTGGCTGAACATGTAATCATGAGTTGATTGACTATCCTGAGATGTGTCTTTCTTAGTTTAGGGGGCAACTGTGTCTGATCAGGGATTTTTTGTGATGCTAATTTAAACTTTCTAATGAAAACAGCTTATTAATTGCTCAGCATTTCTGAGTGAAACTGGATTCTCCTTTTCTGCAGCCTCCTCTATATTCCCTTGGGCCTGTTCTTCATCAAAATCCTTTTGGTCCTTGTGAAATAACACGTGCAAGGCAGATAACTAAAATCTGACCATTAAAACACAATTCATTACTCCTTTCCCCAAACACCCTAACTGGACAGTGTTAACTGTTGATCTGGTTCAGACTGTGGATGCCATGAAGGGCAGATCTTCTTTTTCAGTAATGACAGAAGTCTGTGAGACTCCCAATGATGTTTGGAAACATCAGTTTGGGAGAACATCAGGGATTTCATAGTAGAAGATGCTTCCAGGGAGAAGGAAACCTCATTCTATGAAGTTTATAGCCATAAACAGAGACCCAGATGTACAGCAAGTTTTTGTTCTGGATTTGTTTGTCAAACAGTACTATGGCTGACTAACCTTAGCTTTGAATTCCTCATTTCTTCTCTAACATAATTTTAAACAGGGACATATTATTTTATTAAAAGAGAACAAAAATGTCATTGATGTCCTGTATCACCACCTAAATTACTGAGGTCTAGCTGCTTTGGAGGATTTAAAAGCAGAAACCAAAGAAAAATGAGCTCTGAGCGTTTAAGTGAAGCACAGATGAAAACTGAGACCACTTTGCTCTGGTTTGCTTCACTGTGCAATGAATATAAACTGAGTTTAAAAGCTTGAATTGTTCACAGAGGCAGCATTTTACACCCCTTATCCAAAGGTGCAAAAGACTGCATGACAGCCAGAATGGGGATGAACCCTGACTCAAAAGTTGCACACACATCCAGTGAGGATGGTGGAGGGAATTTTAATGAGCTCAGAATTTCTGTCGGCAGTAGCTTTAATCATCAGGTTTCCCCAAAAATGAAGAATATTCATGCATACAATAATTAATACTGAACAGGAGATTTGTATCAATCTGACAGATAGGAGATGAAATTAACTGTGCTTTCATGTACAATTTTAAGTAGGTCAGATAAGAGCATCTATTGTAACCAACTTTTACTTTATACTCTGACACGTACAGACCCACATGTACACATTTAAGAATGTCTATAAAAATCTCACACACAGCAGAATCTCCTTAACCTGATGTTTGCAGGCTGCCCCGTTCTTTCTCTGAAGCTCACCATTTTTCCTCTCACTGATTCATGGGCTCTAAGGTCACAGGTGATGCTTGTGATACAACCAAACCTTCTGCAAACACGAAACTCAGAATAGCATGCAGTAATTCTTACACTGCATCCTGTCAGCTATGGATGGACTGGAGCATGCTGAAAATGTTTAATAAAACAACCTCTTACGCTGCACTGACTTTTCTCTAAATTTTATTCTTTTGCCTCCCTCTTTTTGAAGAGTTGGGCTGGATCAGCATTAGATATCTAAAAGTGTTATCACTTTTAATGATATTCCCCACTAGGTAGCGAGAGCAATAGTAAAAACATGATTTAAGAAAAAAACAAGTATCAGAATATGACATTAATGTGATGGGGGTCCAGTGCACTTAGTTCTCTGAAGCTGTTCTTTAGTTTTTCATAGCACTTGAATTTCTTCAATATAAAATGGAAATGCAAAGAAAAGATGTCTCTATCCCTTGGTCTGATCTGCATGAACATTTTTAACACCCACCTAAATGATAAAGAAATCTGAAGTTTGTTTTAAAATATGCAGGCACCTTTGCAGTGATGCTGTTTTATCTTTTTTCTAAACACAAAAATTAAACCTATTTTTAGCAATTATTTAAGACCTCAGCAGTTGGTTGTGTTAGCATATAACTGCATAAATAAGATAATTTATTTCTGTGTGAATTTCCTAGGAAAAAAATTAAAGCATTAAGCCAAACTGAAATATTTTTTGCTAACAGTTTAGGTCAAATACCCTGCTCTACTCTTCCTTCCTTCGTTTCCTTATTTGTTGAATAAGAAGAAAGAAGGGA
Organism: Rhabdornis inornatus; assembly: GCA_013397075.1. Lineage (NCBI taxonomy): Eukaryota > Metazoa > Chordata > Aves > Passeriformes > Rhabdornithidae > Rhabdornis > Rhabdornis inornatus. The sequence goes on from VWZS01003810.1 coordinate 625,135, forward strand.
AACTGGAGGACAAAAAGTAAGAAAAAATCTCAATAGACATAAATTGAGAAGAATCATTACAAAAAAAATTAGTTATTAAAAAAAAAAGCTGATAGTATTTTTTATGGGAAAATATATACATTTTGTTCAGAAACACTGAAGTAACCTACCAGGTAAAGTTATACAAATGCTACAGCAGTGTGTCAGACTAACCAACACTGTGTGCTTAAATCATCCTGCACATCGTGTCCTTAATTGCTCGCTGAACTGGGGACTAGTCCAAAGGCTCTCCAGCTCCGTGGCCAGTGTCTGTGTGGGATTTAAGTTAGTTGTCTAAATGACTTTCAAGTCTTGCTCCCAAGTCAATATAGAAAGATAAAACAACATCAGAAATATTTCATCCCATCAGTAACCCGAGTGTCCTCCTGACCCCCACAGCTCCTGTGGCTCAGCTTCAAGGAGAGGGGTCTGCAATGCTCTTACGTTTGATATTTTTCACCCAGGGGCCAGGACAATTTTGGGGGTGATTCTCTTCTGGTTAGAGAGCTTGAAGATGGCCCTGGGAGCTTCAAGGAGAAAAAAACGTGTCACCAGTGTGCAGGAGATGTGGAAATTAGGCGGACTCATGTTATATATTTAGTTTGACTGTTGCTCCTAAAGAAGCAGCTTCTGTCCCTGGAAGTGCTCAAGGCCAGGTTGGACGGGGCTTGGGGCAGGTAGGTCTAGTGGAAGGTGTCCCTGCCCAAGGCAGGAGTTGGAACCAGGATGTCTTTAAGGTCCCTTCCAACTCAAGCCACTCCATGACAGTAGGTGGAATGAAGACCCAACCTTCTGAGCTTGGCAGAGGACCTGCACTACTGAACCCTTCAGCCAAAGCAGTGATGGGGTGACTTGGAGGCCAAGCACTTGGAGGGTTGTGAGTGTAAAAGAATTACCTGCTGTAATTCCCCTTGTGTGGGAACCAAACATGTCATAAAGGCAAGGCGGAAGAGAACCAGGACAAGCGGGTTGCTTCTAAATTTTTTTTCTTCTTCTTGTTAAGAAACTTTATTTTTTTTAAAAAAGTCCCCTTTGGCGGCTGCAACCTTATCACAGTGGGATCAACAGCTGAAACCAAATGAGAAAGAAGGTGAAATTGTCTAGACTGAATGAAGCGCATGCAGCATGGTGAAAAGTAAATTGGAAGTTTAGCATTCTTTCATTTTTAATAACCTGAAGTGTTATCGATAATGTAAGTAATTAATTTTTTTAAGATGTTCATTTTAGATCAATATTATCCTCATTAAATGCGCAAGGTCATGTATCATATTTAAAACAGTAAAGTTCAAGCGCTGTGGTAAAATCATACCAAGTAACAGTGAGAATGCAATTCTAACAACTCCTTTTTTTATTTTTTTCTGGTGTGTATTTCTTCTCCTTTGCCATAGTTGTGCATTTGCAGTGTGGAAAAGGCTAAGAACAAATATCACTGAAACTGTTTCACTTCTGATTCTATGGGAAGTTATTTTCTGTCGAGGTGCTAAAAATAGTGGCCCTCAGAATGCTATGAGCTGACTGCTGCAAACTCTGATTTAAGGATTTCTGTGCTCTTGGGTCATATTTAATAGTTTCATGTGGGCATTTTAGGTTTTTTGTACAAAATACTTCTTGAGATGCAGGCTTTGACTCAGCTGACAGAAAAATAATAAATCCAATCGTACATATAAATGGGCGTTGTTATAAACATCAGGGCAAATTCTCAGGTCTCTCCAGCTAAAATAAAGCAGCTCTGCTCATGGCAGAGCCAGTGCTTGATGGATCAGCCTCTTGACTGGAAGCTTGAATGAAGCTGCCTGTCTTAGTGGGAGAACTGCAGGTAAACTGCTGCTTCTGAAACCTGAGCATGAAGCCACAACCCCTGCAGCCTGCTTGGTTTATAGCCCAGGCTCAGGCCATATATTACCTGTATTTACACATATTTACACCCTGGACTTCACATCTAACTTCATGACTGAAACTTTAAGTGGAGCAACTTCCATTTTGCTGTAGAGCTGCTGGAAACACAGGGCTGCAGGATCGCTGCTGGTGCTGGAGTGAGCTCACATTCATCCACACCTCACTGCTCTTGCATTCTTTTTCTTTTAACTCCCTGTTCTTTTCTTCCTGCTTCCTTTCTTACCAAAACACTCAGTGAATAACCCTGGAATCATCAAAACATCATAAAGACTTGAAATGTCTCTGTAAGCACCCTCAGCATTACGAGTCAAAAATACCCAAGATGACCTAAGACATATTTCTTTCTGGTTTTGTCTAGAAGGCTGAGTTTTACAAGGGATCCACCCTTCATAGTTCCTTTGTTGTTGTTTATTATGATCATATAAGAGAGCAAAGAGTGCTGTATACAACACACAAGAATGCCTTAAAAGAAACTTCGAATGAGCTGAGCCATAGCTCCTCATTTGAAGGGAGGGGAAGAAGTAAAGAAAAATTAAAATTTAATTTTGTTTTCTTGATACTTATGTGGGAGAAAAAGTGCCCTGTTCTTACAGGATGGCTCTACCTGATGTTTTGAACATGGTATGCCTGGGAGACAGTGTGGAGCTATCTATTTGCTTATATATTAAGAATGTTTTTTATATATAGGAAACCTGAAAATATTATATATTTTTTGTGACTTTAATGTTTTTGATACCTAAAGTTCATGAAAAAGCCATGTAATTGGTACAGAACTCTTTTTTTACTTGCATCAAGCCCCCTAATCTTTGAACATTAGAATAATTTTGCATCTAGCCTGGGGTAAATTAGTTTCTTCAGGGTTTTCTTCAACTTCCCAGCATTATTTATTTTCAATTTGAAATTCTTTTAATATCAAAGTGGGTGTAATTAATTCTGTTTCTGATGATCTGAAAATTAAAATGAAAAATTACAAATAATATATCAAAGAACTTTCATAAAATATACCTGAGCAAAATAGCTCAGGTTTACTGAACTCACATATCAATTTTTGTGGAGATTTTTCCCTGTGTATATAAAAGCCATGCTTTAGTGCCATCTAGTGCACCAAGAAATCACAAAAGAAACTTCCCTCAATGTTTATGCTCTTGCCTTGCAATAAACACTTTAGAACTCTAGATTAGAGCCATGGCTATCATTGTAAGTAAACAGCAAAATGACTCTTAATTACCTATTTGGAGCCTGGCTATGTACAGTCAGTGTGAGTGTAGAGCAAGAGTTTCAGGTCTTCTCTCACCAACCATCATTGAAACTGAAAAAGACTCAGTAGTTCAGATTTAATCTCTTTTCCTCTGGAAAATTAGAAGTGTCTCAGAAGAATTCTAGCTTTCAGCTAAGTATTGTGAGTTTGAAACCTAGTTGGGGAATACACAAAATATGGTGTGTGCAGAGCCCGGGTTTTTCCTTTTCCCATAACTGAACACTAATTCTCCTGATTGCAGGGGAGAAAAAAGAAAGCAAAAATACCAAAAGCCTGCTGGTGCACAGAGCAGCTGGCAAGAATAAAAAAGTCATTGAATCATAGAAGGTTTTATGTTGGAAAGGACATTAAAAATCTAATTCCAATAGCCCTGAGATAGGGAGGGACATCCAACCAAATATTTGTTGTTTTTCTTCTGTTTTGAGGTTGCATGGGGAGGGTTTGGTTAGGATTTTTTGGATGGGTTTTTGGTTTGGGTTATTCTTCCTTTCAGATTTTGTCAATGAAAAATAAAAACTGAGTTTTTAAGCCCAGAAAAAAAATAACCTGAATGGCACATCAGCTCTGGATTGTTCTCCATTATATGAAATTCGTGATGGCCACACTCTAAGAGGAGACCTTGGGCCCCAGCATCCATCCAGATTGTTGTCTTACCAATGATCTCTGGGTTAAATTTTTATCAGCATCAGCACTCTGGTGGGATGTGTGTGATTCCTAAATGGCTAGCAAGGTTTGAGAGGATTTGATCAGATGATATGAGCTCGGATATTTTTATTGGAGAGGTCAGATGATTTGCTGAAAGCCTCCAGATCTCTGGAGATCAAGACAGTGATTACAGGCATGGATTTTACAGCAGGAACACTCATCTTGTCAGGTTTGACAGTTCCAGTGCTTACAAACAGGTAGGAGATTTCTTGCCCCAAATCAGGGACAAGTTGTTTCTGTGCAGGTTTTATTATCAAAAGGAGAGGTGATAGCTTTGATCAGAAAGTGAGTCTCATTCTGACTATCTTGCAAAACTGATAATCTGTGCTGATTCCCCATGTGTGTCCGTGATAAAGATTTCTTTATTTTTTTTTTTTTTTAATATGTAATTTGAGTCTAGTACAGCAAAACGTTTTGGTGTAAAAGCCAGATATATGCAGCTTGGTACCTGAGTTCATGGCCTGGGGGGGACAGTGACAGCTGAGGGTCAGGAGAGCGGGACAGGAAAATTTTAAAATTTTCCCACAAGGAAACCAGCTGCAATTAGTGGCAATTTCAGCTTCATGTTAGGCCATGAAAACTTTACAGTTATTATAATAATAATAATAATAATAATAATAATAATAATAGTAAAAATATCAAAATCTTTCTCAGAATTTTTTGGTCACCGTCAGGCAATACTTGGGAGTTGGAGCTCAGCTAAAGCACAAACTCCCTGTGACAATCCATGTGACAATCTGCATTGCTGTGGGGGCCTGACCTCTTTGAACTTGCAGGTGCAAAGCCATGACAATAATCCGCTTGCAAGTGCTCCTGTTGTGGGCAGCAGTGCCAGGAGTGGATGGGAAGGAGGAGAGGGAGGAAGATGAGGAGGATGCTGCACTGAGATGCTGTTCCAGTGCATGAGATGCTGCCTCCACTTCCCCAGTGGCTCAAGGGGTCACAAGTAAATTCTTCACATTGATGGTTACATGACTTTCAGACCCCATGAGCTGGATGTAGCTGTCCTGAAATGATAAGTTCCTTCCCTCTCAACAAACAACCTCCAGGGGTGTCAGGAGCTCTGCTTACCAGTCTCTGCCCTGCCCCTGCCTAGCAAAAAGAAAAAAATAATGGTGGTCTTGTTAGGAGAAATGCATTTGTCAGCACTCTGAATTTTAATGTGAACTGGCAGTGGATCTCAGTGATAAAGAAAAAGTCTAATACGGAAGGTAATTTTGCAGAGACCTTGCTAACACGTGTTATCCACTGGCTTTCTTTTGTTCACCGCTGTGAATTATCAACTGACTCAAGGCAATAAAGGGAAAAAAGTTGTATTTCTCACTGTGTCACTTTAATAACGTCATCCAAAGCTCACTGCAATAATTTAATTTTGCAGAGAAAGCACAGAGTTATTACATTTCTGACCCCCTCCTCCCCCAGCATTTTGCAGACAGGTATTGAGCAGTGATTGACCAAAAGTTGTGATTCATGGTCAGCCACAGGGTTCTGCCAAATGTCTAAAACATTCATTTCTCTTGGAACAAACCATCACATTTCCTAATCCTTCAGTAAGGAAGCTTGATCTAACACATGATCTGAATCACTATTACCAAAGAATGTACAAGAAACCCTGCAGAAAACACAGGATTAAGCAACACAAAAGAAATTTTCCTCTTACCCTCTGTCAGTTATAAGCAGTGATAGCAATGTGTATCTATGCAAAGTGTCTCAGTTAAAAATAGGAGTTATAAAATATTAAGAATCATAATGTTATGATTATTAATATAATTGTTACTTCTTTCCTCTTATCAGCAAATGGGAACCTTTGGTGATAATTTGGGAAGCTATTTTACCAGAGACTAATTGCAGCATTGCAGCAAATGCACTGAGGCTGTGTATCTATAGTGTTCACTTTATGAAACTTTGGATTAGGTTCTTAGATCCAAGCAGAGAGCTACAGAATGCAGTTCCTTCATTGATTCATTTCAAATGTCCAGCAGTTTAGGTTAAAATGATTTCTCCCAAAAATCCTGAGCCATTCTCCTGCATCTTGCTTCAGTTTTGTTGTGCAGTAAGGAATTCCCCAGGTTCTACATGAGAAAAGGAATTTCCTTGATGAGAATGCATTATCTTCTACTACTACAGCCTCAAAAGTTTTCTCCCTAATGTTCTTTATGCTTGCCACAGTTTACACCAGTCAGCAGAATTCAGCCCATTAACTCCATCTCCCTGTTCACCAGAAATACCCAGTGTCCAGCACACCTACTTTAAGTGTTACTTCTGGAAAATGTGGAAAATAACCTTTAAAGTCATCATTAAGTATATTGCTGGGAGTGTCATATAAATATCTTATTTACAGAAGCATTGAACACCATATGTTCAAAGGAAGACGTGCCAAAAAGTGCTAATTACACTGTTACTTAATGCCAATCAGGTAATTATACTCAGCCCACTTAAATGCTCTCTGCAATCTGGGGTTGCCTCAGCAGCTGAGGTAGGATTACAGGCATCCCAAAATGCTCATCAGTGCCCGTTCCTGAAGGCACTGTGTATTGAACCAGACTTCTGAGAAGGACCCAAACCTCCCAGCCCTTTATTTCCTCTGTTCATCCTTTTCTAGATGCTTGTCTCTCTTCTTCAGCCAGACACTCAGGAGCCTTTTTTCCTTAACCCAGCAACATCTGAAATATTTTTTTTTTACTCCCTTAGAGTGTTCCCCCTCTTTTGATTACTTTCTGGTCTTGTAGAATATGTTTTGGCCTATTGTTTATCTTCTGATTCCTGGGACAGAGGCGACCACTGCTTGAACTTGGCCCACCTCCCCAGCAAAGCACTGAGCAGTCCTTGTCAAGGTTCCCTGGCTGAGAGCTTCTTTCTGCACCTCCACTTTGAACCCTTTGCTTAGCACTGATATGTTGTGTTCAGCAATAGGATTTCTGCTCAAATCCTTTTCCATTTCTCAAATCAATTTCTGGTCAGAAAGCCAACCCAGAGGCAGGGTACAAGCATAGATATGCACGTATATAAATATACATATATTAAAATAGATTATATATATATATGTGGACTCTGTATAGATATCACACATTTATTTAATGTAGTAGAAATATATAGATATTTGGGACCTGGAAAATCGAAAAAATTCTGCACTGATGTATAGCTGTGGGGCGTCTCATCAATACAACATGTGAGGCTGATATGCAGATCCAGTCCCTATCATTTTGCAGGCAGCCAAACCACCAGGTACAGCAGTCCTGAGCGTTGCACAGACCTTGCATGTAAAAAAAAAAGTGAAATATTCTCAGTAATCAGTGGCAAAATTTCTCATCACTTTAATGCAGCCAGGAGGCAATTGGAGACAGTTTAACAGATGTTTCCATATTTAAGCCAGAACAAATAGAACAGATTAATTTCCCCACTTTCTCCTCAGAAGCAAATGCCAGAAAGTTCTGAAATGTCACTGTGTAACAAGGGAAAAACAACTTTTTGATCCCTCCAGCTGCAGAGGTGATGTGTGCAGCAGTGATGAACTTAAGAAGCAGAAGCCAGTCTGTGAGTTCAGGCTGCTGCTTAGGGAGAACAAGGTTGCATTGAGGTCCATTAGTGCCTGATCACACAACCTGGAGTACAAGCAATTTAGAAATATCACACACTGCTACTATTAAACATAAATACCGAAGCAGATTAATTGTGAGTAGAGCAAGAACTTCTCAGCACAGCACCAAATTCACTTTCAGGTTGAGTGTGGTGTTGCTTTTTCTTACATAGAAGGTTTTTGGCCAAAAAATTGGATGAAATGTGCTCTCAACTTGCTGCCTGTGCCATCCCACTGATTGCAGAGGGGTGTCCCAGGGCACACATCAACGATGGATATAGCCCAGAGGTCACAGGCTACCTCTCAAATTGCAGGACTCCCACACTTAATTCACTGCTCTAATTATACCATCAGCTGTCATTACTCCTGTTATTTAGATCTGTCATCCTGACCCAGCAGGGAGGGCTGGGGGCGAGCTGGTGCCTGGTACAGGCATGAAGGAGAAGAGGAAAGGCTGCAGCATCCAGGGATCTGGTACCTCAGGCTGCAAAATGGAACTGGAAGGGAAACCAGCAAAAAAACCCCAACTTTTGGGGTTCAGCTGGAGGGGAAATCACTCTGGCAGCAGCTCCTGTCCTGCTTCACATGGGAGGGGTTTCACAAATCTGCTTCCTCCCTCTGTGCCTGTGTACCAGGGATTGTTTTTTTCTGATTTTTCTCTCTCCACGTGGCTTGTAGCCTACTCAAACTGGCTGTCCAAAGCAAAGAAGTCTGGTCTGATGCTGAGGGATGATCAGCACTACACCAACCACTGTGTAATTTCATGTATTGCTTTATCTGCATCCTCCCATGTGAATTGCTTCTCTGTGAGCTTTGGGAGGGCAAAGGGAGAGAGCAAAGCATCAAGGCTGCTGCTTTGCCCAGCTGCCAATGAATTCGTGTGGGTTTGCTCTTTGCTGAGCTCTCCACCCCGAACGTGAAGGTTGTGTAATAAACCCTTCCTCAGCCTTGACTCAGAAGTTGCCAGCTCAGTGATTCACCACCTGCTTTCCCTGGAACTGCCAGCTGAAACCCCCGCTGAACAGAGCCTGTGTGGGGCCAGGGAGATGCTGTCCCACTCCTGCCCACGCTGCCAGCCCCCAGGGACAGCTGGGGGTTTATATTTATCACAGGTGTGCAGCTCACATCTGACATTAAAAAGCCCCAGGGGAAGAAGAGGTGTCCTTCCTTTGTGGGAAGCCTTCTCCTCTGTTTGCTATTTTGAAGGTTTTACACTCATTATACCATCATCTTCACAACTGCCTCACCCAAACTTTGCTGGAGCTTAAACACATCTTCCCTGTGACAACGATTTCAGCCCTGGCAGGATCTAAAAAAGGCTTTTAATCCTAGTTATTTTCTGTTCCACTTAATTGCCTTACCCAACACTTACGCTTCATATAAAGACAATCCATCCTTTCCCCACTAACTTCTGTAATAATCATTATCCTCCTCTGCAGAAATAAAATAATAATTAAAAAAAATAAATTTAAAAAGAGGCAAAAAAGTGATGGGGTTTAGGAGGAAACTTGACATCGAAAACAGACACTCAAATTATAGATGTCTTTGAATAATCCACAATATTTTTCATGCACTTCACAGTGTTTCTTTCTGGAGCTAATGGAGCTTTAATAGGGGATGTTTCCCCCCCTCCTTTCTCCATGCAACTTCCCCTCCCCTTTCCTCTTCCACTGTGAAGTTTCCATGATTAATCCCAAAAACAATATTTAGATGACTGAAACTTTACAGCATAATGTTACTGTATAATACAGCATGTCCAGAACGTTCCTCTGGGATGGAAATCTTTTCAGTATATTAAAGGAGAAGTAAACATTGTAGTGGGGATAAAAATGGATACTTTGAAAAGCTATTTTATATTTTTTTCCATTTTCTTTCACTTCTGTCAACTTTACTGGAGCAGCATCAGCTGTCCTAAAAGTTTTCTGTGGACAAACCCCTTTATTTTCATGATAGTTGTAAGCCCACCTGGTTGTATCTGTCATGTCCTCCCTGTTCTTTCTCCTCTTTCATTTGCCAGGAAACCACCAGGTCAGGTCCCATTTATTCAGTGCACTAAAAACACTGCTGTGTTTGCCCTAAATTCCAAGACAACCAAAACTACGTCTGTTGCCTTTATCTGGTGTTTGTGTCATCTGTCAAACAGCGAAATCAGACTCTGCCCTTGGTGACCTAAACATTCACTGACATAGATTACTATTTTTCACTTCAAATTTGGCCTTTTAAAGAGCCCTGATACAAAAATGAAATATCGATTTTATGAAATAAAATATTTCCAGAGTTGAGTGGAACTGTTGTTGCACTCAAGGACAAGGATGCTATGGCAGCAAAGCACTTTTTTTGAGCAAGATTGAGATAATTTGGGGGCAGCTCCTTTCTCTTCCCCAGACTCTCTGTTTGAGTGTGGGCAAGCCCCACCGCTTCACCAGGCAGCTGTTTTATCATCTCCAAAACAGGGTTGACAGAAGATATTAATTCTTTCTCTTACAGGCAGATGATGTGAATAAATCCTCAAAGAAATGTTCAGGGCACATCTGCACCAAAGGATCTGTGGTTTCAGTGGAGATTCCCAAGCTGTCTCTAAAGGGCCTCACGTAGGTACCAGGAGCAGCCTCTCACACAGCTCAGACCACACTGAGACCCACTGCAAAATGAGCCCAGCTACAGCCAAATTACAGAGCAGACACAACAGTGAACCATGTAATAAGGAGAGGGTTAAAGACAAGTACACTGCTTGTCTTTTAGCCACCAAATCTATGGCATTAATGTGGTACGAGCAATAGAAAACCTGTCATTAAACAGTTTTGTTTTCAGATCAACCTGCTCCTCACATCCTTTAGAAACTTGTGGTGTGGTAAATTGGTCTTGACAAGGGTGGGCAATTTTTTGCTGGGCTTGGGTTTAAATACAGCTGCTTGTTATTCTCATTTCCTACTGCATCAGTGTCTTCAAGAAAGGAGATTTTAATTTTTTTTTCCACACATGTAAAAATAAAAACAGCTCAGTAGAAACTCACAGGTCCTGCAGTCACTTTGCTGACTTAGTCAGCTGGCCACCTTTTCTCATGCAAAATGTTTCACGTGAACCTGTTTTATGCCTTGTAACATTTTCATGTGATTCATGACAAGTGATTCATATTTCTTTGGTATTCACCAAAGATCATACTTAGAAATCTGATTCTTAGAAATTTTTTGCTCCCGTGTGTAGGAGGGATTGTGGGTGCTGCAGTCAGGTTCATTATGATAAGACAATCTCAGACACTGTCACATAATCCAGTTTACAGTAATAAATAATAATAACCACAAATTCATTAAAATCTTGAGCTTGCAGTATAAAAAAATTTACATCAGAGCTAGGAAAAACCTGACTGAGAATGGTTTTGCACTTTAAGCTGTTGTTGTTGCATTTGAAATATGTGAATAAAATAAATATTCAACCTAAATATTTGAATTGTAGCCTGGGATGTGAGGTCCAGGCTTGAGTCTTTGCCTTGCTAGTGGACTTCCAGTATGACTTCAGGAAAATCACTGTGTCTCTGTGATTCTGTTTTCTCCTATTAAATGTGCTACTTGTTAACATCTTTGCTTGTTTTGATCCTAAATTCTCCAAGGGAAAGAAGATTAACTCTTGAGTCTACAACAGTGATTAGCAGAGGCAGTAAAGTGATGAGAAAGGCTGGAAGATGCTCATGATTTTGGCTGCGATTGTTCAATACTTCTTTTATGCACTCGAGATTCAAATAATAATGCAAAAAAAAAAGTGCAAATCTTTTTCAGTAAGGGAATTTTTGTAGTAATTACAAATACTTTGAAACTGAAACATGGTGCAATCTAATTTTAGGACCTTAGATGCTCTGCCCAGTCAAAAATTGTACAAAAATTTACTAATTGAAGTGTCATTGGGTTCTTTCACGCTTCAAGTGTGAAAACCACTAAAAGTGATGAAAAAAGGGATAATGGGGAACTGGGGAGGAAGGGGAGGAAATGCACGCACACTAAAACAAGAAAAATAGACTAAAAAAAAAGAATGAAAAGAGAGTGGCCTTTCAAGTCTTTATGGAAATTCAGAGATCAGATGAAAATTGGCTGGTGTTTCCTATTTGGCCTGAATTGGCTGGCTCCTGTAATTTCCACTTCTGTTGATAAAGTCATGCTGTGTCAAACCTCCAAAAGATGATAGTACATAGAGGAGTGCTGAGGGGATATTTAACTGGAAGAAGGGAGTTTTAGGCTTTGATCTCTGCTCCCAGATTGTTACATTTTACTTTAAAAAGTTTAGGGTCTTTGCCAGAATGATTGTATAAATTGAGTTGGTGAGCAATGCATTTATTAAAGCACCCCTTCACGGTGGCCAGCAGCCTCCTCCAAACACTCACACCAAAAGCTGACATTGAAAATTTCATGAAATCCTTCCAAGACTCCTTTCAACTTTTCCCAAACCTTACCTTTTGTTTCTCAGTGGAAATTGGGACCAGCCAAAGAGTGATCTGGTGAGAATATGCAGTAAGTCTTCGTTGTGAGGTTGTGAGGGAATTTTTTATTTTATTTTATTTTATTTTTTTTTACTGAGCTGATTATCAAGCTGGGCATTCAAATCAATGCTTTTGGTTTATGTGCAGCTCTTGGGCTTTCAAAGGCATCTAGAACCTGCTGTTGCTCTGCTTATGCTTTTAGAGACACATTGCTTATTTTATCTGTTTTAAAAATACAATAGTAAATACACAACCATTTTGGGTTTTATGGGACCCAATTAACATAATGAAAGAGGATCTTTCCTTGGCTTTATTGATCTTTGGAGTAAACACTAGGGGGAAAAAGCCCCACATACCACACAAGTCTGTCTATCTGCTATTTTAACTTTCTTCTTTTCATATATATGTTTGATATTTTAATTAGAAAATATTTAGCATGATGGCATTGACATTTATGGTTACATGTGATTTTTAAGAAATTGTTCACATTCACAGATTAACTCAGAGACATTTACTTAGATTCAGTAGAAAGTACGTCCTCCCAAATAGTGGCACATGCATTAATGGTTAAGATAATGTCCGTGGCTCTCTTAGGTAAATACTATCAGTCTGAAATCTTCTTTTAAGGAGGAGATAACCAAACCCACTCAAGAAATACCAGCAAACAAAGCAAGACAAAGTAAACTCACATTAAAAGAAAATAGTACCTACAAAACAGGGTAACAGCTTAACAAGTTACTGGTCTAGCACAAATCTCCTCTAAGTACCAGGAAATAAGCCATTGAAACTTCATCACTAAAGTGAAGTCCCTACTTGTAAAACTTCAGATAGCTATGAACTCCTTTGATTTGATGCAAATCAGAGGTGATTTTTTTTTTAAGGTTCTATTTTCTTCTAATACACCGAAGCAATAGGAGAGCTGAGAAAGACCAGGGATGGGCAAACACGAGGCAGCATAACCTCCCTGTGCTTATATGTTCATTGAGGATGGGCAAATTTAAAAACAATAAGGACTTTTAAGTGTTTATATTTCTGTTGATTTTCTCCTTTCATCTTCTGGCAAAGGGTGATGTTTAGTGTGAGACCTCGTTAACCACTCTGAAGCCTTTCTACTTTGTAATCCTTACTTCAGAGTCAGTTTGTATTTCCAACTTTAAATAAGGTGTTATACCCACACATGGAGAGGTAATAATAAAACTTCTCTTATGACTCAGGATAAAGATGGATTCCTTTTCAAATTACATCTTCCCTGGTGCATGCAACCCACTGCTCACCGTCTGGTCTCTTTCTCCTCAATACACGATCAAGGGACAATACAAAAACAGTTTCAACTCCCAGTAAGAGGCTTAAGTCTGTAGCTCAGACTATAGGCTCCCAGAGACTTAAAGCTCTGAATGGACTATTGGATCAGTTAGTCTGACCTTCTATACAAAGCAAGCCCTTACATGTCATTCAGCTACCTCTGCAAGAAGTGCTGCAGCTTGTTTGACTAAATCAGGACTTCCTCCTTATAAAACACATCTCTCAGAATGTGCATTCAAAAACATGCTCCACTTTCTTTGACAGCATATGTCAATGCTCAGTCAGCCTTGCCTAAAAGTAACTGTCCAATTGGTAATGTGAATTTGCCTATTGCCAGTGTGTTGCTCCAAACGTTCTAGACTTATTTGGGGATGTTTAAGAGAGTTGTCACTACACATCACCCTAGGCAATGATTTGCCTTGATATGTTGTAGAATCACAGAGTGTGCTGAGATGGAAGGGACCCACAAGGATCATTGAGTCCAACTCCTGGCTCTGGACAGGACACCCCAAGAGTCACATCTTGTGTCCATGAGCATTGTCCAAACTTGAGAAACAAACTTCTTCTACTCTGTCAGGCTCAGTGCTGTGACCACTTCCCTGGGGAGCCTGTTCCAGTGCCCAACCACCCTCTGGGTGAAAAATCTTTCCTAATATCCAACCTAAACCAGTTTTGACACAGCTCTCTAAGTTTCTTCCATACTGACTTAATATTTTCTCTTCTTTCCTTCAGTTATATGGAGTCCTTTAGACTGGAGGGTTTCAGGATGTGCATTCTTGAGCTTCACCTTGCTATCCATGGCCTTTTGGGCCTTGATGAGTAGCTGTTAACTTGAAATCATTTCATAGATTTGTGCTGAAGTAGAGCTGCAAGCAACTTAAAGCCAGCAGGGAGCTGTAGAAGAACTGTATCACACAATAAATGGCTGCAGGGGCTAAAATCACAGGGAAGGGTTATTTTATATTTTTCCTCTTTATGTATGAACCTAAAGGTATTTAGGTATCAATCCCAGCCTGGCTGTAAAGACACATCCAACTGTTCCACTGTGTAAATATGAAAAAGATATCAAAAATCTGCATTTCTGTAGGTCCCAATCCCAGTCATTTTGCTTGTGAATATTTATAAGGTCTTGGGCCATAATGAGCTTATGAGGATGAATGTACATAAAATACTCAGGTAGATCTCTCCATGGTATAAAATTTCCATTATTGGTGTCTATGTAAATACAAGATTTGTGCCTGCTAAACCAAGAAGATTGCAATGCCAAAATATAAGCAGATAAGGGTATTCACCAGCCTTCGAGGTGGTGGGTTTATTTTCCAAGAAAAGTAGGTGATAATGATAAATGAAATAAGCATGACTGTGATGGAGAGGGGGAAATGCAGGGCTGTGCATTAACATAGGCTGGGTAGCATTTACTTCAACTCTGTTCAGTCTTCTCTGAGTTTCAAAATCAGTCTTATCAGGGAGACAGCAACAGATTTTCAGGAAGGAATTCATGTTCAGTATGTCATGGAGTTGCCCAATTTCCCCACAAACCCCTGCCTGGTGTAAGCAGGGCTGACATTCTCCTGCAGGGTGGCCTGCAAATTGGAGCCAGCTCCAAGAGAGTCCCTGGGGAGCCCAGCTCTGTAATTATGTCACCACTTAGTGGAATAATGAACACTGATGGGTTGAAATGAATCCTGGTCCCAGCAGATTGAACTTTTTAGCTTGTCCTGTATCAGCCATCTCTTCATTTCATATAGAGTTTCAGTAAAGTAGAGGGCAAGGCCAAGTTCAGAATGGCACCCTGAGCAGAGATTGGAATTAATAATATCACTTTTTCTTCTTTGTCTGAGGACATTTTTTGCTGCTGTTAATCCAGCTGGACTTCAATGCTTTTTGCCAGTCTTGAAACCATTTTTAAAAAAATTAATCAGAATAAAGCTGTATTTGCTGGTAGCTTATAGCAGACATGCAATTCCAGTTATTAATTTCTACCTTGTTGTGAAACTTCTCTATGTTATATCATCTATCTCTAATAATGGAACTAATGATACTCATCTTGCAGATTTGCCCAATGTTAATTTCTGATAGCAATCTGATAAGGGGAATTGCTGCATGGCAGAGGACTGTGGTTAAGGTGGGACCAATTTACTCTCTGACTCATGGTTTTGACAACTCATCTCCACCCTCCCTTTTTTCATGTCAGTGAAGCAAACACTGTCCACTAAAAATCACTGGTGTGTGTCTGTGTGGCAGTATTGCCCTCTAGTGCTGACCCTCTGAGGAGGAGGAGGGATAACATTTCTACAATTGAGGACTGCAGATATGGGTCCCCATGTGCCCTCCTGAGAGGCAGCAAGACTTTGGCTCAAGAGACCCCATATGTTCTGGGGATGAGGAGCTTTTGTGGGAAAACCAGTGAAGAAACACCTGAGATTTGTTTAAAAGAACTTGAGTGTCTTATTTCTCAAGGGGAAAGATTGTTGTGGTTGGTTGGTTGGTTGGTTGGTTGGTTCTGGCTTCCCTTTTTTTTTTCCCTTCTGGGCTTAAATAAGACAGAGAAAGGCTTTTCAAAAGTTTCTGGAGGGTTTTTGTTTGTTTGCTTGCTTATTTGGGTTTTTTTGGGTTTTGTTTGTTTGTTTGTTTGTTTTTTAACAGTAAACCTTGTGCATTTGGTGTCTGAAAACACCAGAGCCTATAAAGGTGGACAATAGAGGAAATGTTTTCTTCAGCAAGGATGGGATTGTTTATCAAAGTGGGGATCACCCTTCCAGGATCATTCACCAGGATCCACAGAGTAAGAAGACTGCATTTGACAGGGAAGACCAAGGGACTAACCATTTTTCTGCCTGATTAAGTACAGGAGCTTTCACCTCCTCCATCCCAACCACAATGCTTCAAATACAGGACTACTGGTTATGTTAAGAGTAAAGCTGACAGCATCAGGAGCATCTCTCAATTTTAACAAAAATTAATTTTTTATTTTCTTTCTCTGTCTGTTTTTCTTCTGTCCTTTAACAGGCCTTGCATTTTTGTACCCTGTAATTTTAAATTATATTCAGGACAACCATGACTTATGTTAAGATAAAGCACAGTCTCAGAGTCAATGTGTTTAAAACAGTGACTGTGATCTCTGAAGAGTCATAATATTATTGTTTTAAATCTGACACTGTTCAACACAAGCACTACATAGCAAAGAGAGTTGTTTCAAGAGCTACACGAAACCTGTTGTGGGACTCAGCTGTGGCAAGAGATGCCACATACAGCTCTGGTCACACATTGTCCCCCATCCTCGTGTTTGCCTGAATAGTTAAAGGCAACTTTTAAAAGTTTAAAAAGGCAACTTTAAAAACTGATCAGTTTTTCTCAAGTGTAACTAATAATTCCATGTACCTACATACTTGAGAATTTAGTGAGAGTGATCTCAAAAATTGAATTTGTTTCTGAAAACTAAGTCTCAAACTGATTTAGCATAAGTCAATATTCTCTAACATTGTTCTCCTTTTCTGTCCTCTCTGACCAAGAAAAAAAAAAAGAAGGAAAAATAATATATTAAAAATTAAATAATAACAATATTCTCATCAGAACAAAATCATCCTGTAAGAAAAACAAAGAAAAGCTAAAATTTCCACAGAAAACAAAATCTTTGCCAAAAAACTGTTTTTCCCTCCCAAATGCCCACTTTTGATACAGAAAGAGTAGTAACCGACAATCTTAAAAAACCCCATCAATATTATTTTTAAATGACAGCCATTCACTTGCTATGACTGTCACTTTCCTTTGAAGACTTTGCTGTAGATTCAGAGTGTACAGGCTTTTATGGCTGCATCACAGCACAAGAGAAGCCTCCTCAGAGGCTTGGCAGTGTGACATAATACAGGGAAAACATAGGAAAAAAGCTATTTTCTAATGTTATCTGAAAGGCTATCAGGGGAAAAGTTCTTAGAGTATAGAAGTTACCAGTGAGCATGTCTGCACAGGACATCCTAATTCACTGAGCAAGTTAATAAAGTGTGGAATAGTATTTTAGCAGTTTGCTTATTATTAGCAAGGGACCATACCCCACATGAAACATGACTCAGCCAGCTGCAAATAAACCCCTCTTGGTCCTCTGAGGTTTCTCTCTTTGATGCTTGACTTATCCAAGATGCTTCCCACTGCCTGTCTCCAATTTTGCTTTTGTGGTAAATTGTTTAGACATGATTTAAAAACACATTATGGGCTATGGAGCGAGATAAGATGTAAATCAAGCTCATCCAGTCATTCAATCCAAAAATAATATGCTGGCATGGCGGGATATTAGAACCTCTGCAGGATCCCAAGTGAGAAGTCTTGAAACAAAATCAAAGTTATTGTTGTTGTTATTATTACCCTGGGCTGAAGAGCGGAGGATCCTTCCCTATCTGTGACAGGCATCTTGTGTCAGGTTTCCCACACTTTGAAAACCAAAGCAAACCTTTTGATTAGAAAGAATAATACACTGTGGCATATGTGGTGTGGTCTGCTGCTGCCTTGTTTGACTGAATCCATGTTAACATCAGTGATGGGCAGGATGGCATGGGTTAGGTGAAATTTGGAGAAAACTAAAACTACAGTGAAATTCCTTTGAAACTCCCTTAGCTTAAATGCCAAAAAACCCCCAAAACCAAACCAAAAGTCATGTCCTATAATTATTGAGTTCTTCATATTGGATGTAAGTTTGCAGTTTATGATAATAGCTAGTAGTAAAACATGACAAAAGGAAGGCTAAATCCCCACCAGTGAATAGTATCAAAGCTAAAGTCTTCACCAGAAGTAAAAACATATGATTTAAATGATCCACAACAACAGATATATAATATTTTTATGTAAAATAGACCATATCAACCATAATATAAATTACCTAAGGCCTAGAAAGTGCTATGGACTGGAAAGTCTTTTCTTCTAACTAATGTCACTTACAATTTCTCCTTTGAAAAGTTATCTATTGCCAGAGTTTCTTGTGAAAGCAAATAAATAAATTATTATGTGTCCATTCTGCTTTGAAGAGTGAACAGATAAGAAATTCATTCTATGAGGAAAGGATTATAACACTATCTTTCAAAAAAGCCCATGAGAGCCAAACGTGATTGGTGTCCATCGTCCAGCACAAGGTAGCTGGTAACCTTTCTCTAGAAGTTCATTATCTCAAAGAAACAAAATGTTCATATGATCTTCATTCCACAGTTTTGGTATCCTTTTGATATGCTGGCTCTTGAATACTTTGAGGAGGAAAAAATTCTGGTTCTGATTTGTGACTGTATCTTGTACATCATGGAAGAATTATCACATCTGTGGCTGAAGAGATGTCATCTGGTACCTTTTGGTATAGAACCATAGAATAAAGGAGGATGGAAA
The DNA here is from genome assembly GCA_013397075.1 of Rhabdornis inornatus. Classification (NCBI taxonomy): domain Eukaryota; kingdom Metazoa; phylum Chordata; class Aves; order Passeriformes; family Rhabdornithidae; genus Rhabdornis; species Rhabdornis inornatus. The sequence continues at coordinate 643,723 of VWZS01003810.1, forward strand.
AGACCACCAAGGTCACCAAGTCCAATCGTTGACTGAACACCACCTTGTCAGCTAAACCACACCACCAAGTGCCATGTCCAGTTGTTTCTCAAACATCTCCAGGGATGGTGACTCCACCGCCTCCCTGGGCAGTCTGCTCCAATGTTTCACCACACTTTCAATGAAGAAATTCTTCCTGATGTTCAACCCGGACCTCTCCTGGTACATCTTCAGTACATTTCCTCTCATCATGTTACTTGGAAGAGGAGACTGACGCCCACCCTGCTGCAATCTCATTTCAGGGAGTTGTAGAAATCAATAAGGTCTGCCCTGAGCCTCCTTTTCTCCAGGCTGAGCCCCCCAGCTCCCTCAGCTGCTTCTCATCACACTTGTGCTCCATCCCCTTCACCAGCTCCATTGTCCTTCTCTGGACATGCTCCAGCACCTCAATGTCTGTCTTGAAGTGAGGGGCCCAGAACTGGACATTCACAGTGTCTGGAGCTTTTGCAAGGTGCACAGTGGGAAGCACAGGTATGAGAGGTGCTGAAAACATCCTGGGAAAGGAAGAACACAACCAATGCCAAGTAATTGTTCACCTAGATGGAACAGAATTCCCGCAGCTACTGAAAACAGGGATAAAAAGTGAACTGTGTATGTACCAACAAGAGCTACAGAATTGGGGAGGAATCCAAGTGTGTTTCAAACCTGCATGTTAATCTGGAAAGCTGTGGATATTTGCTCCTAACCAAGTGAAACTCCACTGTGGAAAAATACTTGATTATGTTGGAAATCACTTAACCTCTGTCCTGCTCTGTCCAGGTGAGACTAACTTCTATTGCCTGTGGCCATGCCAATGAGAAAGTCACCTGTTCTGTCTGAGAACAGAAACTAAACAGCTCTAACTGTTATTTGATGACTCAGGCCCTAAATGGTGAATAACAGAACTTGAATGTGATTCAACCCAAACAAAAGTTGAACTCTTTCCCAATGCTGCATTATTGTCCAACATTCCTGAATAAGTGGTACAACCTTATGCAAAACCCAAACAAACCCAGCATGTGAAAATGACATTTAAGCCTGAATAAAGTGTTAAAATAAACGTATTAGGCAGCAAGGATATGTTTTGTAAACACATCAGGATTTGTAAACAGATTGCCATATTATGTTAAAACCATTTAAAACTCCATTTGTGTCTACAGTTATTTCATAACATCTTTTTCTAAGTGGCTAAAGGGACACATGTGGTGTGTTTAGTCTGTTAAAGGAGAGAGCAGGGGCACATTGGAGGCGTTCTATTCTACATCACTGGGTCTGTGTCACAGCAGCATTGAGCTGCTGCTTTCAGTCCTTGCTGCCCAATTGACCCCTTCTGCTTCTATTATTAATAGACCTCAAAATTTATATTAAAGGTAAAATAGCAACAAAAATTATGAAGCCTGGCTCAGCTAAACAGTCGGCATCTACACCTTTGTCTCAGTACTGATCAGCAAAGCACAAACACACATACTCAACACTTTATCTCATGTATTGAATCTAGAATACTTTGTTGAATCAGAATCAAAGACTAGAGACCATCCAAATTAGTAATTTTCTTTCTTGTCTACACTTCTCTTAGGAATTTTTCCACTTTTTCCATTCAGCCCAAATCTTTCAAAGTCCATTCTTCAGGCTGTCTCTGCAAAAATCCTTGAGAAGGTGACATCTCCAAAGACCACCGAGGTCTTAGAAGGGATGATGATCTCTCCATTGGCTATCCATGGGGCCCAAAACATGCAACAAAATGTGACTTTTTGATGAATTAAAATTAGATAAATTAAATTAGAGAAATGAATGTTGCCTACACATTTAATTGTTAGAAAAAAAAAATTAAAAACCTGTTATAGAGCGAGACTGTGGAATAGTATGACTGACTTCTCGGAAGATTCTTTATGGTGGTGCCTCCCCCACTGGCAATAGCTGAGGATCTGGCTTAGGATTTTCTTTACTGAATATGAACAAAAGCATTAATATTAAAAGATTCAGTCATGGAGAGCTTGCTTATTCAAGTTAGCTTTTTTCACATGACAGTGTTGTGAATTTCATACACTGGAAATCAGGAGGCTGGCTTAAAAAAAATTAAATTGTAAAAAAAATGAATGACAGGATTGTGCTTATATATGAAGCATTTTGTACATATTTAGGTTTTACTCCCCTACCCCCTCTTCCCTGAATTTCAGAAAAAAGAAAAAAATAGAGATGCTGTAAAGCAGCTGTAGTGGCCTTATAATAAATTTATTCAAGGGGGTGGGGATTTCTATAAAACAATGATCTAAGGCTTCTGATCTGTCCAGTTCTGAGGCTGAATTTGCAAAGGCAATGTGTAGTTACCACTCAGGACTTAGCAACACTGGTCACGGAGAGATGGGCCCAGAGACAGCTCTGGCAAGTCACAGTGCACCAGTAGCTGCAAACCACTGAAGGCTTTGTTATCAGTGTCTCTGTGAGATCCACACTCATTATTTTACTCCCTTCCCAGCCTGGTGTTTCCAAGTTTGCTCACTAGCCCCAGTCATTGACTTTTCACAATAGAATTTCAGTCTAGCTGAAGTTAATTAATTTAAATTTGGCTGCAGCTCTGGTTCATCTCTCATTAAGCATCCCTTTCCTCTGCCTCAGCAAAACCCTATTACCTCATCTGCTGGACTGATCCTCACCGGACAGTGTCCAGCTTGGACACAGGTGTTAACCCTTCCCTTACCCCCTGGGATGGGCATTGGGATGATTTGCAAAGAGGGTCTCCTTGAAATTTAACTTCAGACTAATTTTCCTCAGAGACAGCAATATTGGAAAAATACACACAGAACTTGCTTTTTTGATTACAGCAACTGCAGAAGGGAAAGAGATGTTAAGATATTTTGTGATGGTTTTAATTGCAGAGATTGCTACCAAAGAACTTAATTAATGTTTAGAGTAAGGCTTCTGAGTCCTACTAGAGCACTCCTGAGGGACCCCAAAATGGAGACACATCTTTGCACCCACTGAGGGTTCTCCCAGGGTGAGTGGGCTGCTGTCTTAAGGAGTCAGGCCCCAAATATCTGCTAAAATGGAGGCAGAAAATAAAAGCTGTTCAGCCAGTAACACCCCACTCCAGATCTTTCTGCACCTCCTGTTTCCAAAACTGCCTCTGCTTTAAATTCCCAGAGCATGCTTTCAGAGATGGCTCTGAAACTCAGAAGCTCCTGTTTGGAATATTAACTGTAAATAACCTTCCAAGATAAGCTTTGTATGGCAAAGTGGAAAAATTTCCTTTGACTCTTCCTTGACGGTGCAGCACGATATGCCCTTACTGTAAAGTTCTCCCGTCTGTGTATGCTGCAGATATGTCTAATGAAATGTCTTTCAACTCTGTAGACACTTGCTATACACATCCCTGTTAAACCACCCTGCCCAGCCCCAGCAGACACATCCCCTGGCACAATAGGACAATCCAAATGAGGTGATGTGGTGTGTCTCAGCTGCCACCATCCGGGGGGGATGCACAATGAGACACAGGCAAGAACTCAATTAAAATTGCCATTTTAATTCAGATGACTTAAGAATTTCCTTCTACTCCTAAAGATGGATAAAGAGGTTTCCTATCTTTACATTTCAACCCACCGGCTGATAAATTCAAGGCACTTCTTGTTGGCAGATAGAGCGAGCTGCAGAAGCTGCCATGCCATCAGAAATGACTTGAGAGAGACAGCCAGGGATTCAAGCTGCTTCTTAGCACCACTAAATAGGTTGATGCCTATAATTCCTAAAACCATAACAGCTCACTAGTAATTTCTGTCATTTCAACAATATAGTTTTAGAAGAGATTTAAAAATGTATCACCACTATTTCATCAAATGCCACATTTCACCTTCTGTAGCCACTATTTTGTATCCTTCTTTGCTATTAAATTGACTTCAGTTCTTCAAATGACACATCTGTTTAAGCCTTATCTGTTCAAAGAAAGCTAATAAGCATAGCTAGGTTTAAAAGGATTAACTTGGATGGGAATTCTAAAAGTTTTCAAACATTCTTGATAGTATTTGCTATTAAAAGGGGGGAAAATGAAAAAAAGAAAAAAAAAAAGAAACATTTACCTTCTTAAAAACTCTCTCCAACGTACAATGATGTGAGATTAATTTCTTAGCAGGTCAAATGGATGAGGATGACATTTCTGTGCTTAAGGAAGCTCCTGATAGCTATCTAATGTTTCCATGAGCACTTTTAAGAGGAAATGAGGAAAAGTTGTATTTTTTTATTTAGAGTAGTAAAATTCAGACAAATATATACATACATACACACATATATATGAACAGTCTCCTTGGTTATACACAGATAAATCTGAGTTGCTGCACAGACACAACTAAAAATTATATGAAGTAAAATGTACATGTAGAACTCTCTGGATTAAAAAAAAAAAAATCAATAAAACAACAACTAAAAATTATTCTCCTCTTTTCATCCTACAAATCATGCTCTTGTGCTCTATTATGTACATCTTCCTGTACCTCCAGTGTTCCTTCTGTGAGCATTATGTGAAGATTAAACACTATGAAGTAATCTGAAATGTATTCAGAATTATTTCAGGAGCAGAAGATAGATAAATTCTCATCAATGGCAAAAAATTTGGGCTCTGAATGGAATCCTTTGGAAGATCAGCAAAGAGAGAGTGGGAAATTGTCCCATCTCCTGCAATAGTGAACCTCAATGTATCAAACTAAATAAGAAATAACTGACACTAAATTAGAAATAGTAAATATTGCTAAACTTACTTGTCATCTGCCACCAGCAAGAGATCAGTACAAGAATAAAAAAAACAAGAATAAAAATCCTCCTTTTTATTTTTTTTTTTTTTAGTAATAATTGAAAGCAAAAGCTGTTTCTGCCATTTCTCCAGGAGAGACGAACTCTGACGAGTAACTCTGAGTCTTTCCATGTATGGATTTTAGATGCAATTACAATGGAAAGAGAGAAGCCAAGCAAGGCAGACACAGGTGCTAATACTGTATCTGTCAGTCACAAAGATGAGCTGCTCACCTCTAGCTTTAACCAAATTAACACATCAGTGACTTATGCATAACTTTGGGACTTTAATTCATAGCTTGACATACCACATACAAGAAACCAAGGTAGAGATTTCATATTTTTTTCAGCAAATGCTTCAAAGGCAGTTGGAGTCAGTGAATAGCCCAAGTGATGCAGTAGGTGTGTTTGCAGTGACAGAATATCCCAAATCCTCTGATACTCTGGGTTTTCCTACTGAACAGAGATAAGCCAGGGAACAAACTTTTTTTTGCACAAAGACAAAATACAGCTTTTGTTTTGGGTTTAGGTTCATCCCAGAGACAACCTAGAAATCTCTTCATTTGTTTTGCTGAGGTAAAACTGTATAACATAAATTCAGAAGAGAAAATTCTATCAGTTTTGGATCTAAACCAAAATCCAGACCTCATAGGTTGGCTCTGCCCCAAACATTCATGTCAGTATCTAGTTGCATCAGAAAGCCAGAGTGGGAGGCTGAGATCCTCCTCTGGGCCCTTATTCATGTGTAGGCACTACAGAGAGATATGAACCCACTGAACATCTAATCTAGAATCTTTGGAAATCTTGTTTACTTTCCTTTCTTACTCCTGCCTTTTTTAACCCTCTGAAAGACCTGGACCTCAACACTGCAATCTGACTATTGACTTGAGTGGATTTATCATGATTTGTGCTAGGTTAAAAGAGACAGACTTCTAGTTAACTCAAGCCAAATATTGTTTTCAAGTAAAGATAATTTAAACAGTCACTGGCTTGGGATTAGCAGACTTTTGAAGTAGGCTGTGAAGCTCCATGTGAACAGTACGAAAATGAGCCTTCTCATAAAAGTCTGGATGCAGCCCTATGTTGAAATTCTAATCCAATTCCCTCCAAATATTCATCATGGCTTAGTTCCAAAGATGTTGCATCACTTTAATTACTAATGGAAAATGATCATTTCACCCTGTTAATCTAGTTTGTCTTTGAAAGTATAATAAAGTACTATCTAATAATAAACTATGTGCTTATCATCTGACCAAGTTTCTAGCTAAAGTACTGTTTACTGATCTAATGATTTGGCTTTGCTTTAAACAATAGCATCCAAATATAAACATTGATTCCTCCACTTGATCTCCTACACATTTGATTTTATGTAGGCCATTAATGATGTCAGTAAAGATGGGCTTTAATGTATTCAAATAAAATAAAGTTGGAGAAACATGTGGGAGAATAAGAATTTCACCCAGCGGCTGAAGCACACTGGGTTAATAACTTCAGGTACAGCAGTGTGTCATTACTGCCTGTCCGTGGGGCAAGGGTCTTGTTTGGATAGAGTCATTTCCAGCACCTGCCAAAGGCTTGGGATGAAAACTACAGAGCAGAAAACCCATCAGGACCCAGATGACCATTCCTACTATAGTGGATAGGTTCACTCATTGAAGGAAGTAGCTACTGTAAAACATTTCGTGAACAGGTGTAGAGAAATGATGTGAAATAAAGTTCAAAATGTGTCTCTTTTTCCTTGAGATGCATCCAACAGGTTGAATCCTGGACATGTTGAAGTTTCTGGTAAAATTCCAGTATATTGTGTTCTAGTGGAAGGTGTCCCTGACTGTGGCAGGGGACTTGGAACTTGGATCTCTGTAAGGTCCCTTCCATCTCAAACCATCCTGTGAGTCTGTGGTATTCCCCAAATAAAGGCCCCAAATAAATGAAATATTCCCCAAATAAATGAAATGAATGCTGACAGTTCAGCATGTCAGCAATTGACAAATTGCAATTCCTTCTCCTCTGTGCACCATCTTCTGTGTAACAGAAGCTGAACTGAAATGAGAATAATAATTTGGCACAAAATATGCCAAGTATCTAAAAAAACATGTGGAAGTCCTAAAGTCCCAGTGATGGTACACCCTGGCCTCTGTCTCAGAAAAAATTCCATGAGTTCCCATGGTTAGAAAAAATATCAGGTCCTCCCATCTTTTGCTCCTGCTTCCAAGCCTCCCTTCATTAAAGGAGATTTGATTTCAAAGCATGTGACTATGTGTGAGACTCAAGCGGAGCTCCATGGGAAGGAGGTACCAGCTACAAAATCTGATTCCAAGATGCTTAAGGAAAAGTGGTTTGGTTCCATAGGTAAACACTCCAAATAAAACACAAGATTTCTGGTGGCAGTAATGAAGACAAAATGAAATCTGTGCAGTTTGATGGAACTTGTCACTCTCATCCTCAGAGATACCCACAGTAGGGCAGAATTTGGCCTTCTGTATAAAGCAGATATAGTCTATATTCCCAGCAAATCTGGGTCTCTATAAGACTGTCGCTGAAAGCACCACTGGGTGTCTTTGGAACAACATTAAAAAAAAAACAAAACACAGTTAGCTCTCCATGGCTCAAGGGTCACTCAGAACCTTTTCCCACAGTTCTATTTAGCTAATGAAGTCATACAAGCTCTGCACAAAGTGGCATTGGTGACCCCTGTGTCTCTGGATGACAAACTTTAAAGGTAACATGATAATGGTTTTAGATTTAAAAACAAAGGAAGTCTATGTACAACCACGTGGTCAGGAGAATGACAAACAAAGATGCTATAGAATGGAAATAGATAATTTCAGGCAAGGAGAATGTAAAGTAATTGCTCCTGCCAGTTCCACTGCTCATTACCGTACTGGTTTGGCTTTCTGTTCTCCCCCTCTGCTTTTCCACCTTTTATTCCCAATAAAGAGATTTGTTTTGTAACATGGAGCAAATACACATAAACAAAGTTATTAATTCCCCACGGTTTTCACATTCAAACACCCAACTACCCTCCTTGAGGCAGGGAGACATGGTGTCCTTCAGCATTTGAAACCTCAGCATAAGATACTCTAAAACGATCTCATTAGACATATATTTTGTCTCCCTGTCTGTGTGATAGATACATCTTTTCAACTCGAAAATGTGTAAAATCTCTGACTGCAAAATTGACTGTGAAATAATTTTTTAATGTAAAAGAGACCAGTTCTCTTGAATTCAGAATATTTGCAGAAGAATAGATTTCTCATGTATGTCAGAGGATTAGAAAGATAGGATATCCAACATCAGTTTCATGAGTTTGCTGTTATAAGGGTATAATTAAGAAATGAAAATACATTAAACTCCCAAATAGGGTAATTGTATTGGTTTTACATTTTGGTTTCGGATAAGCATTTTTGCAAAACAGTACAAGATAAAGAAAATAAAATTGTTTATCTGCTTCTGCAAAGTGCAGTACCTTATGCTTTTAAATCACAAGTAAAATGCACTTTTCCCACAAAAGCTGTGTACCTTATTTTTTAATTCATTTATTTCCAGAGCTCTCATTCTTAGCAAGAAATTGTGATCCCCATTTTACATCTGGAGGCCTGAGAGATGGAAGTTCTCCTGCAGCACCTCACTGGTGCAGAACCACACAGGTGAGCCCTGTGCCTTTGCCCTGAGGCTGTGGTGCAACCTGACTCATGTCCACATGCCTAACTCTCCCTCCCAAAAAAAACCCAACAGGCTGGCTACATTCAAATAGCCTGTTGAGAGCAATGCTTGTCTTGTGCTATCATCCAAATTATGTCTGAACATTCCCTGGGAGAGTTTTAGCTGTCCCAGCCCAGATCTGTGCCATGGAGCGTGGTGATGGAGGGATGGACCAGACCACAGCCCTTCACTCCATCCTGGGACCCGTGGATCCATGGCACAGGCACAGCCACAGGGACCCCCAGAGAGAGCAGAGTTTGGTGGTTTAACACCTAAAACTGTTATTCCAAACTCTGAATAAACCAGCAGACCTTTTTCTCCTACATATTTGTTTAGCCTGGAGAAAGGGAGACTCTGGGAGATTTTATTGCTCTCTTCAACTACCTGAAAGGAGGTCTTAGCCAGATAAGGGTTGGTCTCTTCTCACAGACAATCAGCGACAGGACAAGGGGAAATGGCCTGAGTTTTTGCTGGGGACGTTCAGTTTAGATATTTGGAAAAGTATTGTCACCCTTTCTTCACTTAAAAGCATTGGAACAAGCTGACAAGGGAAGTGCTGGAGTCACCAATTCTGGAAGTGTTCAGGAAATGACTGGACACAGCACTTGGTGTATGGTTTAGTTGATGATGGTGGTGTTCAGTCAAAGTCTGGGCTTGATGATCTTGGAACTCTCTTCCAACCTCTGTGATTCAATAATTCAAATTTTCATGCAAACAGAAACTGACTTTTGCAGAGCTGCTCTAGTCCTGTGCCAAGTGCTTGTAAAAGGAAAGCCCCACCTGGCTGCACATGAGCCCACTTCAGTTCAGAAGTGATGTGGACTTGTGCAGCTGTGCAGTTTCTCCAGCTCACACAGCTGTACAGCTTTTCCAGACCACAGCTGGTGTCCACCTGGCCAGCTCTCAGCAGGAGGAGGAAAGATCCCATCTGTCCATATTCATCTTTGGAGACACTGCTATGATTTGAGGTCTGTTTCTAGCATAGCTCAACTTTCTGCTGTTCCCTACTTTGGAGTTATGGTAGAAAACACAGTTGTAGAAATTGTGGCCCTCAATCACATATATCTATTAATATATAAATGTTAAAATAAATCCGTGTTGCTATAAATAAGACACATGACCAATGTTTCACTCAAAATCTACAATCTGAAAGGACACATTTTCTCTTAATAAGATATGTGGTGGGTTTCCTGTATGTGACATTGAAAATAGTGAATGTTTCCCAATGGATCATTTAACTACAATAAATCCAGACTTGTTCCTTTTAAAGAAACGTTGTCAGCAACAAATTGTTTCACAGTTGTTCTAAGGTCATGCTTTCTAAACCCACTTACTTCCCACAGTATTTATGGCACCACTATTTAATATACTTAAAATGTGATTGATTGTACGTGTGTGTGTGGGCATGTATGTGATTATTTTCATTAAATAAAATAGTTCTTTTGCCATCTTATCAGAAATTGCAGAAAGAACTGAATGAAAATGAACTGAATTAATAACAAATTGAAGGAGGATTGTGCAACACCAGGATTGCTGCCAAAGGTGAGATGAACTTGAACTGGAATGCTTCTCAAAACCACTTATGTTTGGAATACATTTGGGCTCAGTCCCCTCTTTTTTTCAGGGGCATAGTAGATTAAAAAATCACCCATGTCTACCCATCTATGGTAGACAAAGAGGTAAATGGAGAAAACTCCCCTCTGTGAAGAAAAACAGGTAATTTGGACTGAAACCTCCTAGGAAGTGCTTGTGACTGACTTCTATACCAGTGCCCAAACCACTGCCCTGTGTTTTTGGTTGAAATAGAAACATAAGCTCTTGTCACCACAGCAAAATGAATATTGGTGCCAATTGGTGCCCTGGGTACACTGCTCTGAAACTCTTCATTCTTCTATTTCCCATCTTTACTCACACACAAGGCCAAAATTGTCCTAGTCCTTACCCTGCCAAGCATTTTATCAAACCAAAGGAGCTATTTTCTTTCCTGAGTTTAAATAAATCTTTTTCAAAGGACTTTATGAATGTGCACTGGACACAAATAACAAATATTTACATATGTAATAAAGTGGAACAAATTTACCATGCAAATGCAGCTACCTGCCTCCAGAGTATCCAAAATTTTCATCACTGCTGTAAAGTCTTAAGTACTGGACAACTTAAATATCCATTTCACGGGGTAAGAGAATTAGGCTCTCTCTTTGGTTAAATCTAGGGCTAAAATAATGTAAATTGGGTCATGCCCAGCTTTAAACTAGTCATGCATTAGGATTATTTGAGAGTTGCTAGACACCTTTGGACATGAGATACTTAAGCAAAATGCCTTATTTGGTGCCCTGTGAATCTTGAGTATACTTGGAAAGTCTCTGCCTGTCTCTGTGCACTGGACTGGGGAACCTACAGCTCTACCCACCCTGAGCCTGCAAATCCTTACTCTGCAACAGAGCTCACGAGCTGTTCCCAGGCACAGAAGGAGTACTCAGGTGAGACAAGCAACAAGTCCAGACCTCTTCTATCCCACTAAATTAACTTGGGTTTATTGTTGCCTCATTCCCCACACTCCCAGACCAGCCCCCACTTGTCCATTTAATATCCACTGTTGCATCCTGTCTGGCACAGAGATGGTAAAGCTGCCAACTCGGGGACTGTCTTCTCTCACTTGTTTATGGCATCCCCTTCCTGGTGGGGCTCTGACTCTCCACTGGATTTCCCAGCCTCCTCTGCACTATAATGAGAAATAACAAAGTACATCAAGATTTTACACTATTAACCTCTCAGTCCTCAGCAGGCGAGAGAAGCACCCAACCCTTCACAGCCCAGCTTTATTATTGTTTCTAGTACTTTTGCAACTACAGGCCACCAACTAGACTGAATCTACTGCCATCTACCACAACCCAAATTAATTCTAGCCAATGCTTCTTGAGCCAAGATGCAAGTTAAAATAAAACAGCCTCACACATGCAATGGTCTTGCTGTATAACCTCACCCTTCAGCTGGTTGTGAGCAACACTTCAAATAATGGTCACAGTACTAGTTTTTTAGAGAGAAATCTGGGGAAAGGTAATCAGGCATTGTGCAAGGGAATATGACAATCATATATATCACATGTTAACAGAAAACAAATATATGACTGGCTGGCACCTCCTTTGATCAGACTCCCAGAGAAAGAAGCAGACTGTATTTTTTATTACTAGCTGTCAGGGGATAGAGCTCCCATTGTGATAGGCACTATATAAATGCAAAATGAGATGCTATTCCCTCCTCACCCGAGAGCTGGCAATCTCTGGGCATAGACACATTGCCTGGTCACACAGGAATCTGTGCCAAAGCTTTCAACTCATAAGACCACACACCTTCTCTCATATAAAGTCTGTAATAATGTCTATATTATTAAAAATGGACTTTTGCCATAAAACAAACCCAGCACATTAAGGAAGCTTGTGTGAGGAGAGCAGCTTGCTGCATGACCTCAAAAGCTTGTGATGCCAGCTGCAACTATAAGCTATCTTTTTCTGCTCAACAGCTCACTAATAATTCAGACAACCCTTGTTCTTGCTAAATTATTTTTGTGAGCTGAACTGGGAGAGCACTTGCAAGAGGAGAGCATTTTGTTAGAGTTTTCAATGCTGCTCTGAATGTGACTGGCAGCATGTTCTGGCAGTCCTCCATTTGGATGGCACAATGGTGTCACTTCTAATAATAAAGAACGTGCAGACGTTTCATGAGCTCTAAAGCATCGCTTTGCTGCAGACTTCAGGGCCCTCTTATTTCTTGGAAGTGTTAATAAGTATGATGGAAGAGAAATAGGCTTTATAAAAGGGAACTTCTAATGCTGGATTATCTGGTGTGATGAATGTTGTGTTTTTTAAAAAAGAATTCTAATGCAGTTTGCTTACAAATACCTTGATTTTTGATAGAATTTGGACTGCTTTCTATATGACTATATATTCTATTTTTCTATATGACTATCGTGACATGGTGGCTATAGGACTCATCACGTTTTGCTCTTCCTCTCTCTTGCTTTTTGACTGATTTATTTAAAGGCTGTCTGGATGTGCTTCTGGGCAGCCTGTTCTGGGTAGCCCTGCTTGAGCAAGAGTGTTGGACAAGATGATCTCCAGAGGCCCATGTCAACCTTAGCCAATCTGTGTTTCTGTGAGAAAAAGGACAGTTCTCACTTGGTTCTGCAGCACACACAGCAGTTGAAACAAGCCAAGCCTATGGCCATACACTCATTCATTTAGGTTGTTAAGATATTGAGTTTATTTTGGGATGCAGTCAATCAGTGCCGTGTGCTTTGACCCTTCTTTGAGAGGGGGATCAGTTCAAACCTCCAGCAGCTCTTTTCAATCTAAATAATTATATCATACTAAAAGTATGACTTTATCCCTAACTAAGATTCTCTGGGTCATCTTCTGGCATCCTTCTATATCCCACCCTCTCATTCTTATTAAACTTTTTGTCTGAAGAGAGATCTGTTCATTACATTCAGGTAGTCTGGATTAACTCACCTGAGTAAGGGAGAATGACTGAAGAGATCAAATTCCTGAGAGACTTTAATATATTCTCAGAAGGACTGATGACCATGTCTTTAGATATATTTAAAGTCTAAAGACCATTAAAATATTAACTGAGAATCACCCCTTTCCTTCATTCACTTCCCTTTAAAAAACAGCATCAAGTTTCAGTGTTTTGCTTTTTTTACTTATGCTTTTTCCAAAGCAAATACAAAGCTATACATTTTGCAGCTGAATTTATATAAAGGCAAGCTCTGTGATTTTGAATATGCTACATTTACCCAAAAATATTTGCTCCTCTGGCCTGGCCCAAAAACTTAATCAGTATTAAGCAGCAGTAGCTACATTTTAATGATCCTTCAGGTGACATTCAGGAACACTGTTTTAGTGGTGCATGTTTATCCACGTCCTTCAGTCTTTTTAAAGTCAATGTTGAAGAAGCTATGCTGTAAAAAGACAGAGCTTGGGGATCTCATTAGGATCTTTTAGTCTGATGGTAACATTACTTCTTTATCACTAATACGTATTCCAATAAAGGCACAATACATGAAAAGTAAAGACACCTTGCCAGTATGTAAGGTGATCTATAAGTAATACATTTCCAAGCAAGATTCTGATGATACCTCACTCAGATAAAACCTTATGCTCTCACGTGTATTCAGACTCAAGCTCCCACTGTTAATTCAAGCCTCTATATTCTCTTCTTTTAACTAGCACTTATATCTGACAGCTGTAAAGGCTTTCAGCCATAATAAATCTCTCCCTGACTTCCCAAAGCAAACAGTGTTGAAGTGAGTGATCCCTCCAATAACATTTTGTCAGCTCAAATCACCGCTGTGTTGTGAGTTAATCAGACAGTCTATGCTGACTGTTTGCTTCCCAGATTTCTTATGGTACTTATTTCCTACATTTGCTCTGATCCGGGTATGCTGTCAATCCAAAAAGGCATTTTGCTGCAGCTATACCTGTTGATTAGATGAATTGCTGTGCTACTTTTAATTTTGAGCATTTCATCAGATCCAGGTGCTTTTATTCTCTCCAAAGGCATTAGGTGAGTTACTAGATCTCATTGCAGAGAACCTAGCCATACAGCAGGAAAAGAAAATAAAACAAAAGCCCCAGATTATTTCAGTAAAGTCCATTTCACTGTTCAGAACTGATCTACTATGCCTTTAACTAAAATTCAGGGGAAAAAAAAATCAGGTCCCTGGGTTCCCGTTAGCACTGCAGTAGGTTTGACTATTCAGCATATTTTAAGTTCTTCAGTATGATATTAAGACATAAGAAATGGGAAAAATTTAGAGAAATGGAAACCAGGCAATCCTTGGATCTGGATACCCCAAACCCGTCACAGGCTTGAGGAAGATATTTCCTGATGAATTAGTAAGGCATCCCTTTAACTTCATCAAAAAAAAAAAAAAAAGATGGAAAAACTTTTGGTATCCTCATTGTCAACTGTTTTGCTGGCAAATTATATCAAAAAAAGAATAAATCTAATGAATTTATAAGGTTTTGGCTCTTGCTATTGATAGTGTTTTTTCCAAATTCTCTTTTGCTCACACATGCAACCTCATGCACATTCACATCTTTATTTCAATCTACTTATTTGCTTTCAATATGTCTCACGGTGATGAGCTAGTGAACTAAACAGGTGGAATTTTCCAGATGTCAGGTGGGTTTGTGCTGCTTAGAAAAAGCATTTACCATTTCAAGGGTAAAAGAGCTCGTGTTGATTGCTTTGAACACTCGTGCCTCCTTTTCATAAGAAAGCAAAATCAAAAATGGTTGCCTTCGGCAGGTAAAATTACTGTTTTGCTTCAGGTGAGACAGAGGGGAAAAACCGGCACTGGTTAATTTTTTATAAGACAAAACATTCAAAGAAGAGAAAGTGGTTTTGATCAATGACGGGAGGCTGCCTATAAAAACAGTCAAGTTCAGTCCAATATTTTAATTAAAATATATTTGCTTTATGGCAAAGAAGTTATGGAAATACATAGGAACTGGGATTTTCCTTGGTTGCAATATCTCTCAGATCTATTTCTCTTTCTCAGGTAAATGAAGTATTGTCATGCATTCGCCCCAGGCATTAATTCATTATTTTCATAAGCAAGTTGTATTTTTCCCCCCAGTGTGATCCCAGTAATGAACTTTTCCCCCCAAAACAACAAACCAGAAATGCATTAATTTTATTTGCTTGTTTATTTGCTTCAAAGTCATTGAGTTGGGGATGAATGATTCCTTGTTTTCCATGAACCTGCAGAAACAGGATTTTTTTTTTACTAGCTGTGTATTGGTTATGAAATGTTTTTTTTCAATCTCAAAAAAACCACTGGACAGGTTGCAACCACAAATGAGTCTCCCACATCTAAAAAAGGAAAAAGAAAAAGAAAAAGAAAAAGAAAAAGAAAAAGAAAAAGAAAAAAGAAAAAAATAATAAAAAGAAAAAGGGAAGGGAATTATTTTTAAAAGATTCCTTTCCTGGGCCTCCGTTTGGTCTCATGGAAAAATAGTTTGTGTCACCTTAATGGTCAGACTTTGCTTTATCACCCATTGCATAATTTCAGAGTGAGGAAAAACTGTGCTAGATTCCATCCCCATCCACCCTTCTCTAATCCTGGAGGGAATTCATGGTCACAGAGCAAGAAAGAGCAAGCCAGGCTCTTGCTAAGACCTGCAGGGTCTGCAGTCCACCATCATCAGGGCTGGGTGTCTGTTGTGATTGCAGAGACCAGTCTAAGGAAACATGGCCTAGGGAAGGACAATTTCAGACTGTACCATTAATACAGGCTCTGTTTTCTCTTTCTAGGGAAAGTATCAGGGCAATCCATGACTCTGCTCTCATTGCAGCTGAAAGCAAAGTTCGTGAATCGGTAACACAGGAGGTCATAATGTGATTAAATTCTGATAACATAATTAAATTTTCCCTTTTCTTGATGAAATATTAGCTTGAAGGAAAAAGTGGAAAAATGCACCTGCCTGGTTCAGAACTTGCATCTAACCCTGGAAAATGTTCTTGGGTGTCTCTGCTTGATCTTGATAAAATAATTTAATGCCTGGTCTCAGGGCTATTCACTCTTCAAGCACTTTGAAAGATGTGATTTGGAATAAGGGACTGCACAAAGTGGCTGAGATCTTGTGCTCATCCTAAAGTGTATCCTGAGCTGACATCATTGGGAAAGGCTTCTTGAGATAGATGGTCCACTGGTTTCCTCTGAGGGGACACTTCTGTTCATAATCAGTCTGCTGACTGTTAATTACTATAATATTTTATAACTCAGAGTGAATATGAGGGTTCTGATTCTTGTCATTTCAGGTGTATGTAGTTTGTAGTTTGACTGGAAACTCCAGAATGAGCAAGATAATATTTTTTCTACTGCAGAAGGATTTAATCTAATTTTAGTGAAAAATAGTACAGCAGCATTACATTAGCCAGATGATGAGCCAGGACTCCATGATTTTTCTATTATTTTCTATTTTGTTTAGCTGTGGCAGATGTCAGGAACCTGGAGACTGCAAAAAGGTACATTTGGCAAAACAGATGCAATGACATGTGAGAAAAATCACAAAATTCCTTTTTTTTTTTTACTCCTTCTTAGGATGCAAGCTAAAGAAAGTCTGTCCCTAGGACAGCTGCCATCAGTGGCAGTAATGAAATTTGTTCAGAGCAGCTTTAAAACCCAGCTGGGGAACTGACTGTGATTTTAACTAATGTTGATAAGCAGATAGAGTCAACTCCAAGAGTCCTCAGCTTTTAAGTAACATTGGGCCAAAATCTTCCCAAGCAATCGTATTCAAGGGTTCAAGGAAATGTCTTGGTTTACAGTAAAGCTAACAATGTGTCATCATAACAAAGGCTTACAAACTGTGGCTTTCAGGATTTAGGCTCCTCTCCATCTTTTAGGGATGTGGCAGGGTGTAGGTTGCAGGAATCTACCTGCTTCCAGGTTTTCCCAGTCTCCTGTGAGCAGCATGGCAGTACTGACTTTGTCAGAGGCACAGCACTGGAGGTAAGGGGTTCTCCCTGCCCATTTCATGTTACTAATGGAAACAAAGCGTTGCCAAATGAAAATATTGTTTTTAGCCAGAGCTTTCAACCTTCTTGTGTTACAATTCTCTTTGCTGACTTGCACCAAACAACCATTACCCCCTGGGCCTGGAACGTGCTCTGTAATGGTCTCCAGTGATGTTGCCATATGCAAAAAAAGAACATTCCTGATGGGGGGGATATTTCACCTAACTTGTGATGGAAAAAGATTCCTTTATAGTAATGAAAAGAAATAAAGCACTTTATATTGAACTGTTCACAATATCTACTTTTAGATCCACAGAATCACAATCACAGATTGTTTTGGGCTTGAAAGAACTTTAAAACATAATCTAATCCACTCCCCTTCTATGGGCAGGGCCATCTTTCATTAAACCAGGCTACTCCAAGCCTTATCCAACCTATCCTTGAACACTTCCAGGGATGGGCTACCACAGCTTCTCTGGGCAACCTGTGCCAGGGCCTCAGCACTGTCTCAGTAAAGAATTCCTTCCTAATATCTAATCTAAACTTACTCTCTTGCATTTTAATACTGCTGCCCCTTGTTATGTGTTAGTAAAAAGTCTCTCTCTGTCTTTTTACAAACCTTTTTAGGTATTGAAATACCCAACAAGGTCTCTCCAGGGCCTTCTCATCTCCAGGCCGAACAATTCCAACTCTCTCAGCCTGTCTTTACAGAATAGGTGTTTCAGCCCTCTGACCATTTTTGTGGCCCTCATTTGGAATTTTTCTAACAAATCCTGATCTTTCTTGTGCTTAGGACCCCATATCTGGACACAGAACTTCAGCAGGGCTCTCACAAGGGCAGAGAATGGGGGAAGAATCACCTCCCTTGACCTGCGGGCCAAGCTTCTTGTGATGCAGCCCAGGATACTTTTGGGGAAGAAGGGTCTTGTGCTCCCTGTTGGCTGTGATTCTGGACAACAAGCTCAGGTGGAAACATTAATATTTGCTTAGAAGAATCCCTCTCTGCTTGTATTGTACATTCTAAATAAACCTCATAATTTATGAGTTTTTTCAGTGCTCATGGGACCCCTCAGAAATGCAACTCTTGTTTTAAGCCCTCTCCTCTCTTTCTGTGCATGTACAGGTGCCAAAGTTCACGTGTTAAAGCAGTCTCTGACACAAAGGTTTTACCTTCTAAATCAAGGTGGGTGAAAGGCACACAGTTCTATGATCCCCATTTCACAGAGGTGGAAATAAGACTCTGGCAGATTTAGGGACTTGCCCAAGGCAAGACAGGAAATCTTTAGCATGACCAGGAATCAAACCCACATCTCTTCTGTTCTTAGCTAAGCAACCAGTGTTCCTCTAGGTAAAGAGCACAAATAAGATGGGAAGTGGTGCTTTGAAGCCCTTTTTCTCAAGATAACGTCACTGTTATTGTTATAATTTAGCAATAGATGTTATCAATATAAAGGTAAAGCCGGTTGCAATTTGAGTTTATCCTTTGTAATGACTCACTTCTTCCATACTGCCCACAAGAAGTGAACTAATAACCAGTTATTCCCCCTGGATTTCTCAGTATGAATTGTCTCTGTGTTACTTGCTTTCAAGCTACAGGACAGATTTCCAAGCCACCTCAGCAGAGTCATATGGTAATATCAAACCCCCCATTAGACCTCTTGGTGACCTCCTGATGGAAAGGAGGCTGCAGACACACGTCTAACATCACCATGGTGCTCCTTGATGGTCCATTACTCTGACAAAAGACAGTCTGCATTCAGAACTTGTGCACTCCTCATGTCCACAAAACATGTTGGATTCCTTAAGATTTCTCAGTTTTGATGGGTTAGAACTTGCAGAGTTAATTTGACTATAATTGATCATAAAATCATTTAATATCTTGAGTTGGAAGGGACAAGGAACATTGGAGCTGAACAGGGCAGCTCCAGGAATCCTACCAGGCACCTGAGAGAGTTGTTCAAATGTTTCTCGACCTCTGTGCTGTGGCCATTTCCCTGTTCCAGTGCCCAGTCACTCTCTGGTGATGAACCTTTTCCCAATATCCAGCCTAAACATCCCTGACACAGCTTCAGGCCTTTCCCTCTGGTCCTATCTCTGGTCACCAGCGAGACTTGCAAGTGCTCTACCCACTGGAGTAGATCTGAAAGGCAGACACTGAGGGTCCACAGGGGGTTTGGAACTGTCAGAAAACCAACTACAGGTCACAGGAAACACATTCCTGAGCTCTTCTGAATGCACACCCACGAAGATCCAGAAAACTCCATAGTTATTATTGAGACAGTTTAGTCTATTGGTCTACCCAATTTAGCCTTTTTTCTTTTTTAAAGGCTGTTCCATTCTAGGTTGGGATGGTTTTTTCCTTATAAAAAACTATCCCAACCTAGAATGAAACAGCCATTTACACAGAGTAATTATTACCCCAAACTAGGTAGCTGCTGCTCAGAATAAAGAACTCAGTGCTTTGCTGAAATACTTAAAGTGATATCGGATAATTAACAATCTGTGTTTGGCTTTTCCCATTGAGTAATTTGATGTTTAGAACATACTTCGTTAAGTAACATGCTTGGTAAACTAATACCTTTGCAAAATGCCACAAATAATGTTTGTTTCAGGGGTTTTATATGGTTTTCCCCTGTAGTCTCTCTATATTTGCATATCTATATTTTTCACCCCCAGAATTTTTAAAGCTCATTACTGAAAGTGCAACATTTTGCAGATTATCTCAGAGTTGCTGAAGATTTGTTGTGGTTTTTTTCCCAGAGACTGGTAAAATCACACTGGCTCCAGAGGTTCAACTTTCTGCCCCTGCTAAGAGAGGTCATCAGTAGCATGGAGTCAGCTTTGGATATCTCCCAATCAGAAACAAATAAATGTTGGCCCACTGGGACTTCAGCTAGGCTGCATCTACCCTTCCAGTGAACAGTTAAGCTTTGTAGTGTGCCTGCTTAAGAAACAGCTGTTTGTCTAACCCCTGAACTGCTCAACACATTAATCTGAAGCATAATTTAACTCTGTCTGAGCTTCTGAACGTGGTACCAATAACTGGTTAGCATAGATTTACCAGCCTTAAAAATAATAATTTCTGAGGTTCGTTTAAAAGATAACTTTCCTCCTGCCTAAGAATAATTAGAAGTGACAATATTTGCAGGAACATACCCAACAGAGAGCACAGTTCATAGGGTTCTAAGCAGGATGCTCCCCCTCGAAACCTTCATGTTACTGTTTGTGCCTGGTGTTTGTGAGTCAGCCATAGAGGCAGACCCTGGTTTTTTGTTGGCTTTCTGTTTGGGGAATGTGGTTCAGCTGTGCATCACAATGTTGTCCCTCTGCCAGCTAAGAACAAAGATCCAGTCAGAAGGATGGGAAAAAGCATTACTATTCTGCATGAGGAGGAGCCAAATCTTGATCAGATCTGGATATCTTCAAGCTTCAAAGTCAGGAGACTCCTGGGTTCAGTGTGGGCTCATCTGTTTCTGAACCTGGATTTAAAGTCAAGGAGTCACTGGGACCATTGATCCTTGTGAGAGTGTAGGTACAAAAAGAAGAAAGAAATAGAGAAAAAAAAAGGGAGGAGGATGAATGTTTGAGAAAAACAGTAAGTGTCACACTTTTGGCTTTGGAAGTGCTGAGTGATGCAAGATCCAATACTCTCCTCTCACTAACAGACACTCAGTCCTTGCTTCACTTCATGAGCATATACATATTTAATTCTCCAGATTGCCCCAGAGAAAAACAGAATTGTTCACTCTTCTAAGATTTTGGCTTCTGAGAGCCATTGTTTTGTTCCTCAGAATCTAGGTCATTAAATATCTGTCCAGACACCGCAATGGAATTTTCCAGTAACTTGCACTTTTTAGGCTTTTGGTCCTGCCCTATTAGTGGAGATCATTGAATCATAGAATAACAGCATGGTTTGGGTTGGAAGGCACCTTAAAGACCATCTCATTCTACCTCCTGCCATGGGCAGGGACACCTTCCACTTGACCAGGTTGCTCCAAGCCCTGTCCAGCCTGGCCTTGGACACTTCCAGGGGTGCTGTAGTCACAGCTTCTCTGGCCAACCTGTGCCAGGGCCTCACCAATAAAGAATCTTTTCCTAATATCTAATTCAAACCTGCTCTCTTTCACTTTAAAACCATTCCCTCTTTTCCTACCACTATACACGCTTGCAGAAAGACTCCTTTTCCATCTTTCTTGTGGGGTCCCTTCATGAAGTGGAAGGACAAAATTAGGCTGCCCCGAAGCCTTTTCTTCTCCAGCCTGAACAATCCCAATTCTGTCAGCTTTTAAATAGGTGGCTTCAGGTTGAGGTAAATCCAGGGTGTTTATTGCCCCACTCATAACATGTAAGGGTCTATTTAGCAAGAGGAACTATTTCTTGTAGATACTGACAAATGAATCATGTGATGCCATGAAACCTCATAAGGTGTTCTCTCTGTCCAAGTGACAAAAGTCAGTGTGGAAATTATGGAACCAATCCTTAAATGTTGTGGCCTCACAAGGTTCTGCTCTTGATCTTGCTGGCTCTCAAGAGACCATCGTCTCCATGGACTATAACAAAAGCTGGTCCTACTGCAGACCACCTGTGTTTCAGTCAAACTCCTCTATGTGCTTTCCTAAAGCTCTGACTCCAACAATCAAGGTGTTATGAGAGATAATTGAATTTGCCTTAAAATGAGTGCAAACAGAGCTGTCAAAATTTTGCAGTGAGAGAGAAATCTTGAAAACTTTGCCTAGATCTCGGTAAATGCTTGAGCAGTGCTGAAGCCTGCAAAGAGATTAAATATCATGTTTTTCTTGTATTATCATCAGTGTAGAAATAATGACATTTGCAGCTCAGGCAGTGCAAGAGTTAACAGGCAATGACAGAACTCTGGGATCTCGGCAAGTTGTGGATTGTGTGACGAGCACAATCCCTGTTGCAAGGAGTTTATAGTATAAAAAAAAGGTGGGAAAAGATGGACATGGACAAGCCAACAAGGAATATGATGATATTATCCTTTTTCACCAGATTACTGATTTACTGACAGAACAGGCCTGAATCTTAATGAGGGATTTAATCAGAGAAGGATGTAATTTTTCAGCTGGAACCCCTTCAGTGAAACTGTAGATTTGACAACATCTATTTTGCCTGCGAATTTCTGTCAGATGAGCTAATTTATTCATTAACCACAGCTGAAAATATGTTGGAAAAATAAAATATTTTAACATTTTATGATGAACTGTAGTGAATTTTTAGCTGAAATTGTTTTAATAAATTACTTAAACAATTAGAAATCATATTAAAGCTTAGTGAAGCATTTGATCTTAATCAGTGTTAGGCTGTGATATATTTATTTTCAGTCACTCCTTTGCCCAAATATCCTAGCATTTATGTTCTTGCTGAGCTTGATGATGATGATGAAAAGATTATGAAGAATTAACAAGAAAGCATAACATTTCCTATTTTTACAGCAGTTTGTCTCTTGATTGAGGGGAAGATGTTGTTTGAGAAGGCAGATGGGGCACGTGAACTGTGCACATACCAAGGGGCAGATGAAGAGTCTCAGGGACAGAGAGGGCATTTAGTATGTTCATTGTAATAGGAAAAGACATAATGGTTTGAAACTAAAAGAGAGAAGATTTAGACTATATGTAAAGAAGAAAACTTACTTTTGATGCTGGTGAAATATTAGCACAAGTTGCCCAGAGAGTTGGTGAATGCCCCATCCCTGGAAACATGCAAAGTCAGCTTGGACAGGACTCTGAGAAACCTGATCTGGTTGAAGATGTCCCAGCTCATTGCAGGGGGATGCACTAGATGACCTTTATAGGTTCTTTCAAACCCAAATAGTTCAATTATCCCTTTTTACACAGGCCAGTTTTGTGCCTTCACTAGTCAGATGTAGATCATGAGGAAGGCAGGAAGTGAGAGGAAATCACCTGTCCCAACTGCAGTTACAGTAGCCCTGTTACCCCGGGGTTCACTGTGGCTGTCTCTCATCACCTGTCCTAATATCCTTTGTTTTCTGGGCAGTGCCAAGGCAGGAGATAAACTCACTCATTTGCTGCTGCAAGGCATGGAGTGACATGCAGGACTGATTCCCTTGCCTGAAGTATTCCAGCCCCATTTGGGGAAGAACTGTGGCTCCCCTGTACATCCTATGGGAACAGGCACTATCTGTAATCCCCCAGCTCACAAAGCCAGCAACCCCCCAAAGCTGACTTTGCCAGCTGTGCTGGTTATTGGGTGGTGAGGGGAGGGGATAAATACCTGGAGGGAGAAGATGCTTTGCTATGAAATATCTGAGGACATGCTGTCACACTGCAGAGTGTCTGCGTGGGGGCAGTGGTGTCGGGCTGTCACCGGCGCTCCTGCGGCTCCCACACCTATGGAGCCTGACAGAGCTGTTTAGCCAAAGTGCATCACATTCCCTGCTGCCCTCATTCTGCTTAATCTGCATTCTTGCAGCTCAGCAATCCTCGTGGGGGACTTCCTATAAATAGTGCTTTGGCAATTAAACCCACTTTCCTTGCAAACTAAGCTTTAATTGCTATTGGCAGGTAGCTTGTGTGAGTATCTCCTATGGAGGAACCAGAGGATGAAACACGTTTTAAATAATGAGGGTTTATCTTTGTGAAGAAAGAAAAGTCTATCTCAAATGCTAATGCTGCTATCTAATCGAGCATCTAATGTTTTTCCATGCAGTTTGCCCCTCTGAGAGCACCACGGAGCAGAAATATGAGCTGTAAAAATCCTGCTGTGCTCATGGAAATGTCTAAATTTCTCTCTCACATTTTCAGGGAAACCAGGTCAAAGATTACACCTCTGCAGTATTTTTTTGGCAACACGCATTCATTATTTTTAATGCATTTCACTCAGATTTCGATCAGAATTATATTCAAAGAAAACAACAAACCACAATAAAAGAATGGCCCCTCTGCCCTCAAAAAACAGGTGAATACACATCCAGGTCAATCCACTGGCCAGCTCTCATGTGCAGAGGAGATGGCGTCATCTATTCCAGGAGCAGGTTTAGCTGTTCTGCTTCCTGTTTCACGAGCACTTCACATTCTTAAATGACACCTGGAAATCCGAACAGGCACAGTGGAGCCTATCATAAAGGGAAAGAGGGATTTGGACTATTTGGAAGTAAATCCTGAGATGAACCTTTAAGAATGATATTGGTATGCATGTAAGTGTGCATAAACCAGCTGCTGTTCCTGCCTCCTTGCATGCTGAGTGTGCTTTGCTTCAAATCAATTCTGGGGGAGCAGAAGCAATCCAGATATGCACAGAAAACCAAGGCTTTTCAAACCTAAATATGGCATCTGATTATGTGAGGTTTAAATAAAACCACAGATGATAAAGTCCTATATCATACATTGTTCCCAGTATGGGTTAAATTCTTTAAGGTGGTGAAGATTTTATGTATGTATGGCTCCTTTTAATTGTGTATAAAGTCAGATGAGACTCACGGAAATAAATACGTGATAAAATTCTGAAAAAAGAAAATAGCATGCACAAGGGGAGATGTTGCAACTTTTTTTTTTTATATTAGACCAGATCATCTATAAATTTCATTTAAATGGAGCAGACACAGACACACACAAACACACACATTTTGTGCTCAGTTTTTATAAATATTCAGATTTGACTTTTCCTACTGGGAATGTTTTCACCAAGTGCCTAGTGGCCATGTCTGTGGCTGAGGCTGAACTTTGAATTTGTCCTGAGGGAATGAATTTGTTTTGTACTGAGTGAATGAATGTCCTCAGCAAATGCATGTCCTGAGCTCAGTCCACACACACACCAACTAAATACTGATAACTGAAAAAGGGTGGCTTTCGACTGGATATTAGGAAGAAATTTTTTCCATGGTAGTGGTAAGACATTGGCACAGATTGCCCAGAGAAGCTGTAAATGCCCCACACCTGAAAATGTTCAAGGCCAGGTTGGATGGGCCATGGAGCATCCTGGTCTAGTAGAAGAGGTTCCTGCCCATGGGCAGGGCATGGAACTTTAAGGTCTCTCCCGACCCAAACTATTCTGTAATTCCATTTTGGCGGCACTGAACTGTCAACATTCAACTGGAGGCTGCCTCAGTAAACTGCTGAAGGCCAAAAGCAACCAGCAGTTATATTTTAAAGAATGCTTTTGAATAAAAGATCTCCAAGAATTCAGCTCAAATTTGGAGATTTTTCAAGGAAACTGATGGTGAAATTTATTTGAGACCCTATGTGCTATCTTACTGTCTGGCATGGGACATCTATGAAGCCACACTTTGCCCATTTAAATTTAAAGCCAACCCTGGTCCACAGTATCACTTGTATTTTTGGTCCAGGCATAGAGACTTTTGAAAATCCTACCAGGCCCCTTACTATGTTTAAGCATATTTAAAATGAGTTAAGATCTGTGTGCTGCTCAAAAAGTCAGTTGGCTTTATTCCATCTCAATTTTTAGAGACAGTAATACATGAAATATTATTTTTTTTACCTAATTTTAAATTAAACCCAGTGTGATTGCATTTCGTACTTCTGTCTTACCCCAGGTACCAACGCTGGCAATAATTTTTACTGCTAATGTAACTGGTTGAAACTTTTTATTTGCTTGTTTTCTAACAAGTTTCTTTTTTATTCTGTTCACATTTGTAATCTTAACAAGGGAGAAAATGCTTATAGAGAAAACATAAAGGTATAGAAAGTCACAGAAATGTAGTCAAGAAGAATAATGGGCAGTAAATCAATATTTATAAACATAACAGCTAATAGAAAAACAGGCTCATACCCATTTGTTTTAAAAATAGGTTGCTGCAAAACCATGTAAATGAATATTTAATTTAATGATGTTTTTTTCTATATCAAGAATAGTTCTCTTTATAAAAGCCCATGAACAATGACAATAATGCACAATAAATATTAATAATTACCCATAATGGGTAATTAAAGTTTAATAATTAGTATGAAAGTCAAAATAAAAAGAAAGAATCACTTGATCACATTCAAAACATTCAGTATTTGAAGGATGTTGTATAATCATTACAGCATAGGTTAATGATTGTCCATTTGAAGTCTGCACTCATTTACGTTCATGGTTATTGGAATGTAACAGTTGATAGAGCATTTCATGATAGAAAAAATTGAATATGTAAATATTATTCCAAATGTGAGTCCACTGTGATGGGGTTATCTCTGCAAATGTAGTTCACATTGGTGGTATTCTATAAGGAGGTTGCTTTTCGAAGTGCCTTTGCAAAAATGGGTTTAATTTAGGGGAGTTCAGGTCAATATGCTGCACAGAAATAGAGAGATTTTGTGTATGTAAACACTGCTCAACTGAACCAAATGCATTTATTCTAAAATACCTTGCTACCCTGCAGCTGAGGGTCTGGATCACATTTTCCAATACTTTCCAGAGTTAGAGTTGTGTAATCTTTTGCAATATATTTTGGGGCTCTGACACACTCCAATACAAAGAAGAGATATAATTTAACAAAAATATACTTTGGTTCATCAGGCTCATTTATAAAGACAAGGAGCAGAAGACAACCAAAGTACATCTCCTATGGTTGAACATGCTGACATTTCAAAATGTACCCAGTTCTTTTTGAGGTCTTCTGTTTGGTTTTGTTTAGGGGTTTTTTTAGTGTTTTCTCCCTAGTGAATTTTTTTTTTTTTAAAGCATGCTTCAAATAGAGTAAACTTATTCTTAATAAAACACGGCCATTTTGTTAAATGCTATAAGTTTTTGGTATTAACTTATTTAAAGGATATATTTTTAATCCCCATTTCCAGGAATTTTTGCTAACAATAAAAGTCCTCCACATCTCGCATGTTTCGAACACTCTGGCCACTAAGCTACTTCCATCTTCTTGTATTAAGGATGAGATTTGTGGTCAGCTTGATAAACCACCCAAAACTTTTGACAAGGCACATAAACCCCATGTTTATTTGTTTGTTTTGTTTAAAAGTCGCTTTCCTTTTTTTTTTGGTTTGTTTTTTTTTTTTTTTGTTTAAGTTTCAGGAAAATCAGTTTCCTGATCCTGTTGTCTGTGTCTTTGCATGGAAAAGCAGGAAGCATTCTTCTTCTACATAAATTCAGTAGCACATTGGAGTATTTTTATTGTTGGATATTACAAGGGGACTGATTGTTGTCAAGCCCTGTCTCTAAGACCAATCAAGTAAAGCAAGGAGTGCAGATGAACAAAAAAATTACTAAAGGAAAGCTGTTTCTGAAGCAATATAATTATTTACAGTAGCAACCAATCACTGTCTTTTTATTGCTTTGTGCCCGCTGGGGCTATTGGTGGTCAAGCTGTTTTGCAATGGATTTATCCATTTATCCATTGCAAAACATTTGCCTCCATAAAGAGGCAAAACAAGCCTGGGGATCTGCCAGGATGTGAAATACTCATGGAAAACAAAATCCAAGGGGAGAGGAGAGGGAGAGGCTTTAAGAGAGATGCAGCCTCCATTTCCAACACTATGGAGGCAAATTCCAGTACCAGTGAAGGGAAACTCCAGCATGACTGCATGGCACACTTGCCTCTACCTGCTGACCTACACGCAGCCCCAGCATTGTCCCACTGGTGTTCCAGCCAATTCCAAATAAAAATCCCCCAAACCCACCTTCCAGGGGTACAGAATCCTGGAATCAGAACATTGGCAAGGTTGGAATCACCAAGTCCAGCTGTCAACCCAGCACCACCACCATGCCCACCACTAAACCACGTCCTCAAGTGCCACATCCCCACGTCTTTGGAACACTTCCAGGCATGCTGACTCTACCACTTCCCTGGGCAGCCTATTCCAAGGCTTGACAACCCTTCTGCAAGACATGGCATGGCCTCGGTGAGGGTGCCATAGGTGTTCTCCTGTGACTCAGCAGGAAAAATTCCTCATCCTTCTGGGAATGCATCATTTTCTGTCCTGTGCAGAGATGCAGGAGAGGGAAAGTGGATCTGGGGCAGTTTTCCAGGCAGAGCAATCCCCACGTACTACTGTTTAAGTAAAACATGCAATAGAGGAAAAAGACCGAGGAATTCTGTGCAGTTGAGTGAAATTAGCTTTTTCCTAAAATGGAGAATTAGAATGTTTCATGAAATTAATGGAAAGAGGATCTTAGAAAGAATAAAGAGGGGCCTGGATAAATTAAAGATTTTATCTGAAACCAAACTGAAGTAATTGACTAAATTAACTTGTCTTAAAGAGACATGTACTGAGACATTGCAAAATAAAGAAAAGATAAAAGGAAATTAGAGAGTGTAATATGGCATATAAACAGCACTAGGAGAAAAAAAAACTGAAGGGAAAAGTAAGAATACTAGCGTCAAAGGGGAAGAAGAAAGGTTTTACATGCATGAAAGTGGCTAAACATACCATTTTATTTTTCAGCAAGAAATATAACAAATCTTTCTGCTGCTTCCTTAAAGCAAAAATAAGAAATCAGTATTTCAATAACATATCTCACAGAGCAGTCTAAAAAAAACTACACCTCAAAGTCATCTCAGGCTTTCTTTATTTAATTATTAAAATGTTAAGAAATCATGGGAAGGCCCTTAGCAGTGACCACAATTTGATTTTTTCTACTGATGTGTGAAAAAGCCAAGACAAACATCATAATATCTGGTTTTTAATTTGGCCAGTATCTAGAATTAATTACAAGCAATATTTTTTGATCAATACAATGATCTATAGATATAAAAAAAAATCTGAGATTTTTAAAGACACCTTTCATTTGTTAAGGCAGCTACCACAAACCTGTTAAAGCAGTAGAACCCCTTCAATGTGCTATGTTAGCAGAACACAAATCCAGTGCCCTCAGTTTAGGAAATATTACTATGATGGAATAATGTTAATGATGCAAAGCCTCTGCATAAACCAAGCAAAGCTTTTTGCACAACTCCTTCTTCATTCCTGATCAGAATATTAAACTAAGATTGCATTAAGGAGTGAAAAAAAAAGTGTTTTTGTTAATCTTGCAGACTTCACTTCAAAGCTCTTTTTCTATTTCTTCTCTATAGCCTAGATTAGCTATTTTGTTTGTTATTATCATCATCATCATCAATATCAATACCACTACCAATATTTTTAGTAATACTATTATTATTAAAAATATTTTCGATTAGTAGCCCCAATCAGAGACTGAATGCACTGGATTAAATATTACATATATCGATATATTGCCACACATCCATGCATGTATATCCACATACATAAATGCTTAAAGACTTTTTGGATGAGGCAGTGAGTTTACAGCAATGGCAATTGCTTCTCTTTAAAGACTGAGATCTGGACGGAATGACAAAGAACAGATAGTTCCTTTTCCAAGAAACTGAGGAGAAGCAGGGGGAGGATCTACCTCTACAGCAGGGCTAGAGCAAGACAGAAGTCAAAAAACCTCATGATACTCTCATCCTTTGGCAAGTCATGAGTGGTGGTGCTGGAATCACAATGTATTTTTATTCTACATCTGGCAAGGGCACACATTGCATTTATACTCTCAGCCTTCCTGTTAATCTCAACTCTTACCAAAATCAAAGCTTCAGTAGCATGGGAAATGTTCAAGGCCAGGTTGGATGGGGCCCTAGGCAACATAAATGAGTGAAAAGGGTCCATGTCCATGGCAGGGGAAGTGGAACTAGATGATCTTTCAGGTCCCTTCCAACTCTAACTGTTCTATGTTTCTATGATCCTATGAGTCTATGATTAGCTTTTCTTAATTGCAATGAGATTTCACCAATTCTCACTCACAGAGGCTGTAATTTGAGAGACCCATCCCCTCCCATTTCAATCTGTGTTTTGTTTGTTTGTTTGTTTGTTTGGTTTTGTTTTTAATTTCTTTTGTTTTTGTTTGGGGTTTTGTTTTTTTTTGTTTTGTTTTTGGTGTTTTGTTTTGTTTTGTTCTGGTTTGGTTGGTTTTTTGAGTGGAAATAGGAAATCTCTATAATGTTTATATGTATCTGTCAGAGTACGTCCCTCAAAATATTTTGACAACAATGCCTTAGATCTTGCAAGAATACTCGCTTTCTGAAAAGCTATCTAACATCACTAAGAGAAGGTAGTAGATATACATCCTGACATTCAAAGGAAAGATGTTGTTGGAAATTTAAGAATTAACAATGGGATGAGTTGTTACATATAAGTGAACCCCAGGGAAATATAAGTGCCCATAGACACCAAAGTAGTAAAGATGCCACTGAGTAGTGGAGTAGTAAAGATGGGGAACTGAGGCAGGACTCTCAGAAGGATTTAAATACCTGCTTCCATGAAATGAATGGCTCTCAAGCCAATGGCTGAGCTGCCAGTGTCTTATGCAAAGCCCTGTGACAAGGGAGGGACTCCAACCCCCATTTCCCAAGCCCCCAGCCACCCCTCCTGTAACTGGATGAGCTTTTTTTGCTGTCTCTTTTCATAACATCACCATGACAACAGTGACTGCTCTCTTTTTGGCTGGTGCTCAGTGTGCATATTGATGGTGATCAACAATGAGGTACCACCACGATGAGTAAATAGATTAGACCCATGTGCTACCCTATGGTCAACACACACAATGAGCAGATCTGTAGCCCTCAGATCACTGCTGTTATTCCTTCTCCTGAGTGCTGCAGTGTCCTTTCTACTGACACGTAAGCTAGCATTTGACGATAGTATTATTTACAATTTTAATTACATTGTGTGTACTGGGTATTTACTCTGAGCACAAGTGGCAAGCTGCTTGGGAACTAGTGTTTCTGCAGTGCTGCTAATTAATTGATGATAAATAAGTAAATAAAGAGCCCAGCAAAAGCAAAAGGAAAGACTATAACCTGCTGCTTTCCTTTCCAGAAAGCTCTATCCTCCCCATTTTTTTTTTGCTTTCTTTTTCACCCCCCTTATCATTCATATTTTAATTGAAACAAGTTTGACATTTGGCTACCAAACCTTCCCCCATAAGCAACAAATGGCACTGAAAACAAGTCTCAATGTTTGTCTTTCTTTTCTTTGTTTCCTATACTGGGTTGATGAGTCCTTGGGTTGCTCTGAAACTTCTTACACACACGATCCCTGATAAGTCAGGTCTGGCAAATCTTCCCTATGTGCCATCATTTGAAATTTAACTCAAGAACAATGAAGGAGAATAATTGTGAACACAGAGGAGCTGGGATGAAAACAGAGGAAGAACTCCCCTGTATAATTTTTATTGAGAATAAAAGACTTTTTCACCCTCTTCTCCATAACTAACAATCGCGCTGCACAGATAGGAAATAGTTTATAAAAGTGCAACCACAAGAATTGGGAGTTCAAATGCTACACTTGCAGCTGTTAAATGTTTCCCAAGAACGTCTCATTGGGTAAATTCTGGCCACTTTCATTATGTGATTAAGGCTTTCTTCAGCCTATCAGCACACAGCAAAAATCATGTTCATTTGCTTATTTCTCCTGAGTTTAAGAATCTGGTCAAGATGAAACAAGCTATATATTATAACACACATTTAAATATGAGTTGGCCCAATGAGTGTTTTAAGAGGAGTGGATATCTGGTTTGTGTTCATTAACAGATAGAGTTATCCAGTAAAGGAAAGGCCAATTTTGGGAGCTGAATTACGTAGCAAACCTGTGCTTTCTAGAACTGTTGATGGTTTTACAACTGCTTTGCCTAGATGGGAGCAATTATGCAAAAGGCAGGTCTGGGCAATGGAGACCATGCCAATGAGTCTGTAGCCTCACTGAAGGAATAACATAATCTCTGAAAGCCTTAGACATGCAAAAGGACTGCTGAAAAAAGGAGGCAATTTTAGAAACATGCCTAAAGAAGCTTCTGTGTACATACCTGAGCTGGATTCTCTGGAGGACCCACAGAAAAATAAGACCTGAGGAGATCCCAGTGCTCCAGCCCCAGGTTCCCACCCGCCCAACACACGTGGTGAGAATCGACAAGGAAGTGATCACAGGTTTTTTTTTCCTGTCTTGATGATAGCTACATCCAGAGCACAAAAGACAAAGCACATAAGTCCTTCATTATGTTCCTCTTAATTCATAAAGGACAATCCATTGAGAGAACTTGGACATCATGATGTCAAATGGTGTGGTGGCCAATTTTCATGCAGCTACCTGCAAGCTCTAGTTCTAATTGCTTGTCAATAGAGGCAACAAAAGCCATCATATTCAGCAAAAACTTGCCTAATTCTGCCAGAAAGAAATGGCTGAGATGAAAGTTTGTTTATTTCCTACACATTCCTGAGGGTTTCAAGCCTCTCAGCTCTGAAGCTGTGTATACCAGAACATTTCTAGATTAGACACTCAGACCTTTTCTTTCCAAAGGCAGGTGAAACAAATGCATCACTTTTCTTTTCAAAAACACTTCAAAATAGAGTCTATTTATTGAAAAAGTAGAAATTTTAGCTGACTCTCTTAACCCTTTGGATCTGCTTTAGCTCATATTCAGCACACTGTTGATAGGTTTCCTGGGTGGTGAAGGGCAGGAAGAAGTTGCCATAACCTTTCTGGTCAAGTCTCTTTCATCCCACCAGTTCAGTTGAAGGAAAAGCACATTTTAACACAGATCTATAGTTTAATGACTGAAGAGACTCGAGTTCCCACTGCATTGAATACTTAATAGCAGGTATTGAAATATTTAGTGGCCTGCAGGCTAGAATCCAAACTGCCCCTCCCCACAAGCCAGGTGAGGGCCTTAAATAGGTTATGAAGCAGCCCAGTGACATATCAAGATCTCTTCAGAGCCAAGATCCACACACAACATGTACCTTGGAGAGACAAGGAAAAAGGGAGCTCTAGGAGTAGCTCACGTGTGCACCACAACTGCAGCTTCCCTCCTGCACGCTGATACACTTTTCTTTTGGGCTTCAGGAATATTGAACTATTCCCTGCAAACTGGAATGGCCTTAGCATAGAGGTCTGAGGTCATCCATGCCCTCAGAAATCCTCGAGAAATTTATCCTGCAGTTAGGTTGAAATCAATCATAACCAATTAATCACACCACACTCCCAGCACAGTGATGTGAGCTGCAGAGTGTCATCCTCTGAGTCTTGCAAGAGGTGTGAACCCTCTGGAAGGAGCAGCTCCTGAGACCTCCTGGTTAAGGTGTCTCACCTGTTAAATGAGAGATTAGGGGGCCCATGAGAAAATAAGGACAAAGTTTTTAACAGGATCTATCATGATCATGACAAGGCAGAATGGTTTGAAAGAAACAGGGGCAATTTAGATTAGCTACAAGGAGGAAGATTTTTACAATGATGGTGGTAAAACACTGGCACAGGTTGCCCAGAGAGGTGGTGGAGGGGCCCCATCCCTGGAAGCTTTCAGGGTCAGGTTGGATGGGACTCTGATCTACCTGATCTAGTTGCTGCTAATTGTCCAGGTTACCTTTAACAGCCCCTCCCAACCCAAACTCTTCTGTGATTCTGTGATTCCATGAGTCTCTAATGCCAAGTGGGGACACAAATGAGTGTAAGTCCTTAACAGTGAGGCACACTCCTGCTGGGGAGTCCTTACACAAAATGGGACTACAGCACCTACCCTTAATTTGACAGCTATGCTTTGTGCTTTGAAACAACATCCCAGATGGACCCCAGTGAGAAAGTAGGACAACATATAATTTGTATTTATCTTCTTGGTTTAGGACTGGCAGACAAGCCAAACTCCAAAGTCTTGGTGAGGTGGTGCTTCTGAAAGAGGTGCTTCTGAGCACCTGTGGCTCCAGGAGAACATTATTACTGGGTAGCAGCAGCACCAGACAAGCTGACAACAAACTGCTGAAGTCCCTTATGAATCACTTGACAGAGATGTTCCAGCAGGGCTCATGGCAAGAACAGATTCTTGCTGTCAAGAAGTATCTGCCTTGTCCATGCAGGAGCAATAATCAGTTTGAAAGGCTGAGATGAGACATTGAGGTTTCAAGTTTAGCAAGGTATAAGAAAGATTAAATTTCTGAATTTCTATTTTTATTCCTGGTGCTCAGAGCTGAGATTTAGATTATTAAATCAGATTCTGAGTTTTCATTTAAAGGAAAATAACGACACGGACAACAAAAAAACCACCCACACACTGAGGAAAATAAAAGCAAAACAAAGAGATGGAGTGACACTCCAATCACTGGAATGTAACCAGATGAAACTGTGTGATCCTGTGCAGGGAATATTTGCTGCTGTTTGCTCCTTAGTTAATTAATTATTGCTGGCAAGTTGTGCAGGGTGTGGGCCTGTTCTTGGCTGCTTCTCTCTATGTTTGATGCTGAGGCCAGGGGAACTCCAGAGGGTATTGTAAAAATTCCTCGCCTTGGGAGTGAGATAGAGAAAAAAAACTTCGCATGCTCCCTGTCGTTGTTGTTGTTGTTGTTTCAAATCCTGTCCCCCCATGGTAATTTTATGATGATCCTTAATACTTTAAACCACTAAAGATGGAGGCTGCAAGTTTTGACCATCTTAAAGGTGTGAAGAAAAAGTTACAGTGGGAAAAGGGAGAGGGGAGCCTAGAACAGGAGTTAGGATGCCTGTATGGGCCATAGCACATCTGGGCTTCATTCCCTGATTTGTTGTAAAATGTCACTATGACCTCAGTCAAATCACTTAGGGATGGGCTATTAAAGGGATTTACATACCTAAATCCACTGTGACATTTTCAAAGTTGGAGCTCAGGCAATGCCTTGTCTTTCTCCTTCCTGCTGGTGCATAAAACTCCTGGGCATGGTTAAACCCACCTTCCTGCTGGAGCCAGTGAGGCTCGAGAGTAGCTTCCCCTGCCACATCCCTACTCGTAGCTTTTCCTTGTCCTCCTGTAATTTCCACTGATATGGGACCCTGGGTAAAACTGGACCAAGCAGCCAATTCTGCTGGAAAATAAGCAGTCAAAATGTCACCACGAGCAATGAAAAAACGTCAAAAATTGATAAAATATGATTGTTCATCGTGTAACACCACAATTATGTGATAGAAAAGAATGAGACTGGGTAGGGACAAGAAATAAAAATGAATATGAAAGGTAAGATCAGTTCTTGCATTAACAGAAACAGAATGTTTTACTTTAATTTTTACAAATTAGTTTTTGTGCTGCTAACGTGGTGATTGAAAATGCACTTCAAGTCTTCTATGCTCCAACGATGTATATTTATGGGCTGACAATTAATTCACCTTATACTCAATATATGAAAGAAAATAGGGTACACAAACATACCACAATCACAAAAATGGGGTATTTCATGATAGTTGAGGAAAAGTTGAGTAATTTGCAATAAAGTCACAACCTCAAAAAGGCTGAAAACAATTTTCACCTTCCTGGATGAAAATTGCAGCTAATCAAAACTCTGGATTTGTTTTATTTCCTACTCAAACCCATTCAATACACATGATTTAGTTAAAATTATCCCTTTTCTGACTTTAACTGATACCAAAACAGGGTTAAGTATTCTCAGGATAGTTTTTTTAAAACCACAATAACTATCCGTGTAGGCACAGTTCCATTAATTAAACATATGAATTTAATGTAGCTAATTTATGCAAGTTTGTGCTCAGACTCACAAGTGGTTATCATTGCATAATAAGTTACTAGACCTATGATTTAACTGTCCCTGAATGTGATTTTCAGCTGTAATAGGTGAAAATTGCAACAAAAAGGCAAAATTTGGCTTAAGGCAAGGAAGAGAATTCTGCTCATTCAACTTTATTTTTCAGTAAGAATAAATATGATCCATATGTGAAATGAGTGCATTGTCCTTTTTTTTTTAAACATATCCTTTATGTTCTAGCAGGAGATGCAAGACATTTGTTGTCATTTTAGGGGAAATTACAGCCAAACATAAGTTAGGGGTACTTGTTTCCTGTTTGATATTTTTTCCCCCCAATAAATCTTTATTTAAATTAGAAAAAGTCCCTCTAGGAAACTGGGGGGGGGGGGGGGAAGAAAACCAGCAAAAACAAAATGATATTTCAAAATCCAGTTAGCAAAAAGTTTCTGCAAAGTTTGGCAATTGATTTTTTTCATTTACTGACTGGAAGCAGATGCCTGCTAAGTCAATAACTGAAGACCTCATGTTTTGTTTAAAGAAAAAAATTGAGAAAGCAGGTGTGAGGGGGGAAAAGTCTGTGGGGAAATTTGGAACAAAGCAAATCGCTGTTTAATTTCTCCTCTGCAAAACACAAACGAACTCAACCCTTAAGAATTGCTATTATTTCTTCACCTTGCCATTTTTTACTCCCTCTGATGTAACTATTGAAAATCAATGGTTCCTCATTGACTGAGGTAGGTGAAGCCATCCCATATATTCCTCCCTGATGCAGGAAAGGGGAGTATAAGGTTCAAGACTGCAACTAACTTTCTTTACTGAGTGCCTAATGTTCATGAGCAGATTGCAGCTGAGCTGGCTACTTGTCAGAAATCTTGACTATGCAATGCTTGACTAGAATATGACCAAATAAAGATTTTATTTCTCGTCCTCAGCCAGCTGACATTGGTTAGAGCTACAAAAGTCACTTGAAAACAGGCAGTGACTGCTGACTCAGAGGTTACACTCCGCTCTGACAGGATGAAATTAGTTGCAGTTGGTCATAATACATGTTTCTGGTCTGCTCGTGGTCAAGGATGTCTCCTGCAGTAACCCAAAAGCTTTGAAGCTTCATCTGGAGAGAAAAATCCCCAAGGGAAAGGTCACAATTTAAGAGAAGCAACAGTACTCTGATAAACAGGATAAGGGAATTTTAGAAACTTCAAGACTTTTTTTTTTCCTCCTTCCTTTCCGGCCCACACAGGTATTGCTCGAGGCATCAGCCCTAGAAAAATTAGGCTACTGTAAGATTTATTGGCTGAGTGCAGAGTTTACATTACATTTTCTCTCATCACTTTCTCCTGGAGTAATTGCCTATGCATGCACAGTCCTGGCTGCAAACAGTGTGGTCTGATCCTTGGGTGGCTCATTTTGGGGCTCATCCAGCTAAAAGTTGATATCACCCATGAGCAGCTGAGTCCTTTAAAAGGACTCAGAAGCTTTGGACTTTGCAGGGAGATAAAATGGTTCTTTAGAAGAGAAGCCCCTCATTACAGGGCTTTTGCAAACACTGTCTCTCATTTATTTCCTG
The DNA here is from genome assembly GCA_013397075.1 of Rhabdornis inornatus. NCBI lineage: Eukaryota > Metazoa > Chordata > Aves > Passeriformes > Rhabdornithidae > Rhabdornis > Rhabdornis inornatus. The sequence continues at coordinate 680,793 of VWZS01003810.1, forward strand.
CAACTGCTGTTTTCCTTCAAGTTTGATTTTTTTTTTTTACTGCAATTTTCTTTCATCAGCAGCCACTGCAATTGATATAAAATACCTATAGATGTAGTTCTAGTTGTGAAATTTGTGGTTAAATCATTGTGTGAGTTTTTCTTAATTTTATACATCCAGTGGGCCTAGAAAATCTGGCACAGGGTCTGAAAAACTCTGTCTTGTTTGTCATAATAAGCCCAGCAAATGCTCAATTTCAGCTGGAAACAATGAAGTCCAGTTTGCAGAAGAGTTACTGATTGGGAAAGCCAGGCAATTACTTCTTCACACAGCACCTCAAAGAGCTGGACTCAAAAATCCTTCTGGGTCCCTTTCTACTCAGGATATAATTCTGTGACTCCAAGAGCAAAACCTTGCTAGCAGGTACAAATTACAGCACTCACAGAGCATCTGTGGGTCCTTCTAGTCAAGGTTATGACTGGGCAGGGATAAAGATCTGACATGGCACAACAATATTTCCTAAGCCTCTATACAGAGTATTTTACAGTGAAAATATTTTATGAGCTCTGAGAACTCATGATTATAAGATTTATACCAGTGGCTGAAGAAATCCTACATGTTCTTTAAACCAGGCTAAGCACCTCTGTGTTCTTACCTCTTTTGTGTTATCGTTCCATCCTCTAATTTTGCGTGAGAATGCCTAAATGTAAATACTAGTGGAAAAAAGGAAAAAAAAAACAGCTAAGTCTTGTCTGGTAAAACCAGAGCCAGACTTCAGAGTCTGACCCGTGGTGAAGAGTCTAAGCAATTTTGCTCATTTCCAATACTGAAGTGTGATGTAGAGAAAGGTGAAACCCAAATAATTTCCTTTTGTAAAAATTACAGTCCTGCACAGCTACAGTAATGTGCCTGAAACAGCAAGAAGGAAGGTGGGCCATGCCACTTCAAAGCCTGGCTGTATTATTCTTATTGGTTCCTTGGAAAATATTTCATGACACATGAACCTCTTGAACAGTAGAGAGACATCCAGCTTTGAATAATAACTGGGGGAAGAGGGTAAACCGAGCCATATTTTTTCAAGCATTCCAGGTGCCCTCTGCAATTGGTGACCTAGTCAAATATGAGAAAAAATGCAATCCCAGGGGCCTGCCACCAAAAAGATCCACAGCCACTAAATGCATTAAGACATTAATGTCTACTTTGGGATCAGTTCTCAACTTAACAGGTTAACCTCTGGCCCACGAGGGAATAAGCAGCAAACAAGATTTAGCCAAAGCTTGTACTCAGAGGGTAATTGATAGCTGCAGCCCACCCATCTGATACATTTTTTTGATGGAGATAATTTTCCTCTCATAAGGGAACGATCCATAGAAATAATTTAAGTTGACATCTCAACACTAAATCAAAATGCTGTGTTCTGACATAGGTACTGCTAGATGATCTGAGTCTTTCCAGCTAAAGGACAGAGGGGAAGGCAGGAGGGAGAGAGAAAGAAACCTTGGTTTGTTATTTTGGTCATTTTTTGGAAGGAAAGTTTCCATTTCACTGGCAAATAAATCATCTTTCCTTTGGAATAATAAGGAATCCCTCTTTATGCCTTTCAAAATAGATATATTTTAGATCTCAACATAATGAGTCTTTGTGCAGCATTTTTGGGTGAGTGTGATGTTTGCTTTTTTTCTTTTTGAAAAAAAGACATTCTAGTGAAGTGTAGGGAACTTGTAATTGATTTTTAGTACATTAATGTAAGCAAAATTTGCCAGAGGAGATAACATTGATATGAACATTTGATATTAACATTATTTCTTCTTCTCTTCTCTTCTCTTGCCTTCTGTCTTTTGCAAGAGAAATTCTAACAGGTCTGGTTTTATTTCCCTTCTTTGTCCCAGACCTGTATAAAAAATATCAAAGAACATAAACTATCCAGCACTTTCTTAGTATTCTTACATTTTCTATACAGAATAGTAGCACAACCTTTGGGGAATACATAGGAGCAGCAAGAAATTTGCAGCAAATGCTGCTGGTAATGCTGGAGATTGAAGCTGAATGTCAATCCATCTGTTGTTCTGACAGCAAGAGAAAGTTATTTCACCTGTTCAAACACTTGACATCTTTATTTACAAAATTAGCTGTTATACTTTAATTTAGAAGTTGACTACGGTGTAACTGTGCATGTTTTTATTCTGATTCTATGGTATTATTAAGAATTTATCTTGCTGATTAAGGCAGAAAGTCATTCCATATGAGACATGGTCATCTGCAAGACATGACAACAGTACCATGTCAGTCTTGCAAGGCACAATCTTTTGTGTTATCTATTCCCAAAATATTTCTTCCTGAAGGAATTCCTTCCTACCTGAAAGCTCATATAAACAGAACGAGACTCCAAATTTCAGGAAATTAATTAATTATTAAATTAAGCAATGCAATGGAGTTTTTCCTCCCTGAGTAGTGGAAGTGTCTGTCCAGGTAGTTATGTCAAAGCAATACAGTTTATGATTATGACAAAGCTTCATGTTGTGACATTTCAAAAATAACCAAACATATCAACCAAAGTGGCAGTTGCAGAAATTGAATAGAAGCTGTGTATTTAAGATTTTTTCCTCATAATATTTTATATTCTTTCATGGTTCCTTTGGTTTGGCCAATGTTACAAGGTCTTTCAACCTACAACAAAGCAGAAAGTTAAGAGAAAAAAAAAACAAACCCTAAAACAAGTTATTTGGTTTAGGTTATTTGGCTGGTTACTGAACAGAAAATATCTAAGTGGTTATCTGACAAAGTACATTTTGGACTGACTTGTGCCAGCTGGAAGTTTTTGTATTGTGAACCAGAAAACTGCACATCAAATGGGATTTACACAATTAAAAAAAAAACTTTAAAAAGTCCTAAAGGCTGAAATTTCCTAACGCACATGTGTTTAGGGAGCAGCAGGCAAACTAGAGTGGGAAATTTTAGAATACTGTATGCATTTACCCTACTTAAAGCAAAACATCAGCAGTCTGTTAAAACTGTAATGTATTTTGATAGTTTAAATATAATTTAAATTTTGTCAGCACAACAAATAATGATGAAGCAAATGTGAATTTCCGCTTTCAAAAGCTGTAAAGATTAGAGATATCAGTTTATTGTAATCTTTTCTCCTGATTAAAAAATAAAAAAAAAGCCCAAATCCAAACAAAATCAAAACCAAAATATATATATTTGTAACCCCCTGCTCTGTTCAGATGAAACAGTACCAATTCAAAGTGGAAGGATCTTGATCACAGAAAACAACCTGAATTACGTTTGTTTTTTTTTTTTAAATGAACTGAGTGTTTACAACATTTTGGTTTGGGACAGTTTTCCATGTGTAGCATTCAGTCAGAGGTCTGTTGATCGTTAGACTGTTCCCTTGGGGGCAAGTAAATTTCACGTAAGGAAGGCTTTTTCCTTACTGCTGAAAGCTTTAGTCCCTGTTTTATTTCCCTTCACACAGTAACCATACTACTATCTATAGTAAATTACTGTGACCCATTTGCATCCTTTTCTTGACCTAGGGGTGATTTTACTGGCCTCTTGGGTGGGTGACACTGATTTACTCCACCATTTCTTCTGCATAGAGGTCAACAGTTTAATAAGCATTGGGACAAGGCTGAAGCTTGAAGTAACATTAGATAGTTGAAAATTAAATAATACCAACTAGATTTCAACAGCCCTCTGGTGAGATAAAGTTCTTTTCTGTGTAAAAAGACAGCCTCATGAAAATCAGGCCACCTCCTCACCCGACTGCAAATTTTTCACATCCTGTTGAGGTTCAGTGATTTATATCATTTTATGTAGTGTAGTTGGTGATACACGTTTTATTTGTATTCTTATAAAGCAGAAAAAGAGGACATACAAGGATGAGAATCTGTCCCTCTAAAAGCACACACCGTGGTCATCATGCAGCTGGGCTGGTTTGTAGTTTTTATTATGGCCAACATATTTGAAAGAAAATTTTGCTTTGTGTTGCCACTTTAAACTTTCTTCCTTTTTTTTTCTTTTTTTTTTTTCATAGCACAGACTTCAAAATGCTTCTTTGAAACAACTGAAGAGTGAGCTTTAATTCATGTTTTTTAAACAAAGGTTATATGAGACTTACAGAAGCCTCACAAAGGAAAAATATCAGCAAGAATTGCACATTACGTTTAGAGTGCTACTGACTTTCAAATTTCTCTACAGGTATTATTTCCCATGAATAGGAACAAAGAGCAAAAACAGTTAAAAAAGCATATTCAAATGTGTGCATAAAAAGGCATGGTAAATGAATACTGTTTAGTTTGCTGACATAATTACTGGAATGTAATTTTTATGAGTCGTAGAAATCTTGGCATTTTCACTGAACCAGATAATTAGACTCTGAATAGAACAGGGTCAGAATAATTAATACATCAAAACTAGATGAACTTTTTCTAATTATTTTTATTTAATCTCTATTATAATTATTGTTATACTCTGCTGAGCATGATTGCCTCATGTTCATAGATTTGAATGCTGTCTTATAGTTGCATCCTGGGACTTTGTGGAATATTAACAAACCGTGGCCTGGAGAAATTAGAGTGGTGTCGTTTCATGATGGAATTCTAAATTGGAATTTTTCTATTTTGCTATGTAGTTGCACAAATTTTGCTTCACTATCGTTTAAAAAATGAATTTAAAAACAAAGTCTTTTAGTTTATTTATTTTTACATTGAAGGAGAACTTCTCCTGAAGTTAAAAGCAAGCTCTTGAAATGCACCTCCTCCCCCTCTTTTCCGACTCCTGCAACTTTTTTTCAGATCTCATAATTTCTCCTTTTAATTAGATATTTTTTCTGATTGCATAGTTTCTCTGCAAGCTTTTGAAACATCAAAGTTGAGGCCAGCCTCCACTGACTGAATTCAAACAATCACTCAGAAGTATGGAGAATAAGGAAGGCTTCTGTAGTAAATGTTGGTGTAATTGAAGGCATGTGAGAGGTTTTAATCTACATCCTATTTTTTTTTCTCTTTCTTTGAGAATTGCAAGCATTAAATATAACCACTACACATGCTGTTGGGGCAGAGATTCAACGAGCCCTCTGACATCAGGTCTGCTGGACAGGGCCTAGAAGTTGCTTTGATGACTTAAATATATTTTTCTATTCTTTATTATACAACATTTGCTATGTCTAAGCAACAGAACACATGTAGCTGGGACACAAGGCTCAGTTATAGCTCAATTATAAAATCTTTGCTTTAGGTTGTAATAGTTTATTAACTTGATGCAAAAGGCTGCATGTTCAATTTTGGTTAACTCTGGTAGTCCACCAGTGTTTTTTCTTCAATACTTAATTTATGTGCCCCTTATGTGCCCAGAAACTTGTATAAAGTCTTTGCACACTTACACTGGTATAATCATAAATGGAAATAAGAGATGTCTTTACTTTTGGATCTTGAAATTCTCATTACAGTTGACTGGAGAGGCTTCTTTGAAAAGACCAGCGTTAAAAAAAGAACTATTAGCCTTTGCTTTTTAATACATTCTGTTTACTATTATCTTTTATCATCGTGGACAGAAGGTGTAAAGCAGAAGGAATAGTCTCTAAAATGTATTTGTTTTTTTTCACTTCAAAAAGTAATTCTAGAAACAGTGTTTAACCCAACCTTGTAATATTAGATGATTGGATCTGCACACAAACTCTAATGAAATCTCTTCTTCTTCTATCCCACACATGACCTCCATGGGAGCAAAGATAATATAGTTCCCCAGCATTCTCTAGCTCTTTTTTTTTTCTTTTTTCTTTTTTTTTTTTGCTTTTTTTTTTTTTAAGTACAACAGCCTACTTTTCATCCCTCACCCACTCCTTGTCTCTAAACATGAATCCCAGCCCTTGTCAGATTACTTTACAATGAGCAGAGATATCTAAAAAGATAAGTGACCATCTTCCCTTTAAGGGATGCCCAAGATGACAACATTTTCTGCACCAAGAAGATCTGACTAATCTCTGTAGGATTTCATAACAGATAGTCAGTGCTCTGGGAAAGGAACCTGGCCTCATTTCCAGAGCAACCCTCATTTGGTTAATGTCCTCACTGGCAATCTCCAGCATATACAACCCAGCTCCCAGGAGAAGGAATGTGGACAGCTGGAACTGGGAAAAGGGATAAGGAGAAGACAACGAACACAGGCCGAGTTTCATGTTAATTACACGGTAGTCCAGACTCTGTATCATAAAATTATAGAGTGGTTTGACTTGGAAATTACTTTCAAGACCATCCCAACACCCTTGCCAAGGAAATGGACACCATTTACTAGACCAGGTTGCTGAGGACCCCATCCAACCTGGCCTTGGACACTGCCAGGGATGGGGCTTCCTTCTCTAGGAGAGAGAACTGGGACAACCTAATGTAGTTTGTCATCAGAACCTTGTAGGTTAATTAGGCAGATGCTATTATCCAAGTGTACATGGTACATTCTGCCATGGGAATCCCACTGGAATTGACTGGGCTGTCTTCAGGAACCATATGCTAAAATCTTTCTCCTAAATCACCTTAGGGCAGTCATTATAATCGAGTTCTAATGTTTTCTTACAAATAAAAGAAAGAATTTCCCCATCTTTTACTGTATTGCGTTAGAATCACAACGGTTCACCTAATCAGAACACAACCTGCTAGAAATGATGGCAGAGTCGTGTGAGTGCTGATGGAGCCTTGTGAGGACAACACTGAAAGGATAAAATTCAAAATTATTGTAGATGAGTACCTACCTACATTATTTTCTTCATCTCTATACTTCCAAACCTTCAATAGACCCAATCCTATGTAAATGGTCATCTACATGGCTAATCTGCTGGAGTTCAATTATTTATCACAAGTGTATCTTCCTCTGATGCTGGAGGCTGAGAAAAATCAGTCTACAAAACCTATGAGCCCTTGGCATGGTCCTTCCTCCAACTGGAAGGAATTCAGTCCCTCTTTCATATTGTTGCAAACAACCTTTCCCTCAAATAAAGCTGCATTTTTGTCATTTTTGGGTGAACTTAACAAAAATAATAATAAAAAATAAAAAGGGTACATTTAAACTTGTACAATTCTGCCCAGCAATGCATTTCCTTTGAGCCAGTTCTCGTGATTAAGTCGTGCCCTGGGTCAGCTAATTTATGACTGATATCAGTGAAAGGTCAAGCATCCTGGGTGTGGGAAGAGGCAAAAGTGAATGTGTGGAGGAGTTTGCAACCAGAAGGTTGCATTCAGATGCTGATGCAATTTAACGAAAACATTTCAAAATCTAGATTAAGAGGAAACACATTAAAAAAGAAGAAAAAAGGTCAAATCCACAAAACATCCCAAATTTCAGAAATAATGGAGGACACTGATGTAGTCAAGTACCACTATTGTCTATTTCTCATACACCTTTTCCATTCATTCTTCCCATCATCAAGTTTTTCCTCCTGTCTTTTCACATATTTTTTTATTCCTCTTGACTTCTGATATACACGCAGTTCCCACACTCTTCCATTTTTCTGTGTGTACAGCTCCTGATTTTATGGAGCAGATGAGTTAACACTAAATTGTGTATCTCTTAAAAGTCCCTAAAACCTCGAAGATACCAAAGGTACTCACCTGCTCTGCCTACAAGAAAAGTGCAAGATTTTACAGAGTGGGGTTAACAGTATGACGCCTAAATACCCAACTTAGGATGAAGTGAACTGTACCCCTAAAGGCTTTTATCTCCCCATTAAGAGTCAGGGGGTTTTAGATAAGTCCTTCACACGAAGAAGTTCGTGAGGCATTCTCCTAAATTTAAATGACATGACTTCCACAGTGAGCTATGGAAGATCTAACATTTCTCCAGTTACAAATTGTGCATTCTTTATGTCTGAGAGTGGGGAGTGAAAGCAGTGAGCAATTTTCTCTCAGTAACTATTTCTACTTCTGAGATGAGCTCATTTCCACAGTAGTGAAGTGTTTTATCTGCAGTTTCCAGAATGGTATCCCAGAATTTTCTTTAAGGCATCAATTTGAGTGGTATAGTAAGGTGATTCCTCCTGATTTATAAAGATGGTGAATTGCATCATCTTTCCTTAGCCTTTTTCCCACTCTCGTGTTAAAGGCTACCTTATAACACCACTTCCTCAGCTCTGAGCATTTTGCATTTCCACACAGGACATAAAAATAAACAACCCAGTGTCAGTGCCTTCAGCCCAGATTTAGGCTCAGCCCCAAACATGAAAGATTTAAGGAAGAATCTCAGTTCTTCATCGTGGTACATAGGTCAAAACTGAAACATGTTTCCATCATGAAAAAATTTCCACATATATATATATATATATATATATATGT
>VWZS01003810.1:689655-709705 GCA_013397075.1 Rhabdornis inornatus
ATATTTCCAGTTTTAAATACATATAAAATATTTTAAAATAAAGCCAGATATTGATGGATTGGAGCAATTTCTTAGAAGGCCTTCAGGATGGTCATGAGCTGGTGCTCTTGCCCTGTGAGGACACATTGAGGGAGGTGGGTATGACACTTTTAGATTTGCAAAATTTCTCAACAGATTTGTTGAGATTCACAGCTGATATTCTCCCTAACTAACAACAGAAGAGCTAAAACTCCATCACAGAAAAATGAGATGTACAATGTTCACATATGATCAATTTTGTTTGAATTTTGAAGAGACAATACCGAACTTTCCTTATGAGAAATACAAATATGTTTGTTACTAGAAACAAGTGAGACATCAGCGGCAAACAATAAAAACCTCAGCCATAAACATGGTATGCTGAGGTTTTTAAGAGTAGCTGTTGGTTGAGCTCCCACCACTGCTACAGGAAACTGTTAGGAGCATCTCTGTCTCTGCACTGGGGTCCGCAGATTGCTGCTTGCCAGCTGCATGAAGCTAAAAACTCAATAAATTGCAGGTGCATCACAGAGGTTGCACTGCTTACCCTCTTGGTGCCAAACTGAGCACCAAGGTTTGCAAACATATTGGCCATACCACAGCACAGTTCAGAAGAAAAATGAATAAGCCAAGGAAAATCTTCATGCAGAGCTGATGTTTAATTGGTGAGTCCACTTATTAGAACAGCAAGAAAAGATTAAGGAAAAAGAAGACGTTGGTAGTTCTTTCCTGTATAGGCTATAGACCAAGCTGTTGAACACAGCTCTTCCCTCTTGTGTTGCTCATGTGAGATGTGCAGCAGGCACTGGCAAATTCCTGTTGTGGTGAAGGAAGGCTGCTGCTGCTGACATAGTCAGTGCAAGGCAGATCATTCAAAGGTCTGGTCTAATGGAAGGTGTCCCTCTCCATGGATGTGAGTGTTGGAATGACCTTTAAGGTCCTTTCCAAGCCAAACTATTCCATGATTCTATAATTCTCTGATACAGAGTCTGGACATGAGGCAGGTGAGACACGTGAGGAGGTGACAGGACAGGCAAGCTCTCCTCTCCTGCCCTCTCACAATGTTAGAGCAGCCCAAAGGCCAAGGCTCAGAAACCTAAAATCCATCCTGTGAGGGTCTCTGCCTACACTGCAAAGAGTAAGAACATGGGAGAAAGCTGGGCACTACTTACTCATTCTTTAAAAGATATTAAGTCTAATCTTGCTCTGGCAGACAGCAATGGAAAAGTTCTCAATAGCTTGGCTGGAAGAAAACCAGGTCCTCAACACTGCAAAAATTTTTGATCACAGTGACTGGAGTAGAGTTAAAAGTGCCAGTGACAAATGTAACCATTGCCATCCAGTGGTACCATGGGCTACTGCATATGTATGGAAAAACCTTCCTTGCACCATATCACAGAAAACACATCTAACCCTGGAACCAGACTTCTATAGCACATGTGTCACCTCAAGGTCTAAGAGAGATGAAATATTGCTCAGGACTTGAATCTATATAGGGCTGGGTTGAAGATTTTGACTTTTTTCTTGTCTATGGAAAAACTAAGATATGGCAATCGGAGTTATTCCTTCTGCTCTCTTCTGCTGTAGAAATAAATGTGCCTTTTATTCCTCAGCTGCAATTGTATGCAAGAAATCCCACTTCTATCTTTAGGCTATTAGAAAAATAAGAACATGTAGTGAGTGCATATAATTGATCTGAACTTTTCTTTCAAGTTAACAGAAAGCTCAATAATTCCAATAATGAGTTCAAACAATCCCAATTTAATAATTTTCATACAAAGCTTTCTCCCTTTCCTGCCTCTCCTTCCACAGACAAAAGTGAAGTGATTAATATATTTTAGTGCTTTTATGAAGAATCCAAGTCCTTGTCCATTATTAAACAAATCTCAACTTAGGGAAAGGAGCACAAATAGACACAGGGAAAAAAAATTATTTCCCATTGTAGGAACAGAAAAAGCTGAATATGAAATAAGGGGGGAGTAGCCTGCAATGTAACAATTAAAAGTTATGACTAAATCAGGAGGATGCTGGATAATGTAGCTGGCTGTGGTGTGTTTTGCATACTGTAAGTGATCAAATTGTGATCTGAAAGTTGCTTCCTGCAGAAAACATTTAGTCATTAGCAGTTTGATTTCCTTCTTGCTTACTAGTCATGTGAGCATAAACCCCCTGTAAATCTGATAGATCAGCATATTTCATACCATTTTCCTACCATTACAATCCTAAACAAAGATGACACCACTGCAAAGTTATAAAACAAGTGACACGAGGCAATGAATAAGGTTAATGCGTCTCAATCAGGGATGAATTTGACCCTCTGGGCTATGTCATATTTATAGGATTTACAGTCGGCATCAGATTCGCTGTGCACTCTATTGCTTTGTGGCAAGGAGGCAGAGCAGCTGTGGAACATCCAGATCGGTTAAGATGGGATTGTTTTGCTCATGAATTTGACCCCGGATGCCATATGGACTGGGAAGCTCATTTGATTTTAGCAGCGCTGCTGTCATAATGTCTTTCCAAACGATGCAGCTTCAGATGTTTAGGAGCTGCATTTGCCTCCTAATCATGCATTTGGAATGACTGAGGTTTTTATAGCATGGAAAGTCATCAAAATATAAATTATAGAAAGGGTTCAGGTGGCATTTTTGGTAGAGCTACCTAGTTTTGCAGTTGCCTGAGAAAAAGTAAATTAACAACAAACATAAACACCTGCAGAAGAAAGTTGAATTTCATTGAAATCTGAAGAATCTTCTTAAGGTTTGTCCATTTCACCCAGAGACTATTAGGGAATTTGATGTGACACCCACTAATTCAAGTACTAAATGCCTTAAGGTGTGATTCTGGGCCTGAGCTTCTGGTGATGTGAGAGATTTCTGCTTCAACTCTGAGGAGTGAGAGCACCTCCAGCTTGGCAACACACTCCATGCTTGCCAGATAAACACTCTGTGTTCTGGATATAATAATCAGGATGAGCGTGTTGTTGGAGAAATATTTCAAAGCCTTTATGATAGTTTTATAAACACTTACCTGTGTGAGAAATGATGGTAGTTTAAATATTTAGAAAACATTTTAGTTCTCAGCTATTCCTGTTTTGAGAAGCCTGGTTTTGATACACATCCAATCCACCCTCTGTGGCATTCAAAGCCAGGTAGGTTTGCTTTGGTTTGTTCTTGAGAAAAAAATTAAACATTTAATGTCCCCCCCAAAAAGATATTAAACACTCTGAAGAAATGGAAAAAAAAATATCCTGGTGAATATGAGAAAAACTGAGAATCTTTGAGTCCAATCATATTTGCTATGATCAATAAGGTTTGTCCTCTGGCAACATTTTGCAGAAACCATAAGAGAAGCTTGCTTGTACAGCACACAGAGTTCCTTTAGAAAAGAAGTTAGATACTCTGGGGTGTTCAACAGACTATCCCAAATATTCCTCCCTTTTCTGTTCAGACCAGGTGCATCTCAGCTTGATTTCTCTAATAAAAAGTTGCGTATGACCATCTTTCTGTATGAAAACAGAATGTTCTATGGCAATTATTTGCCTCCCTGTAGGCAAAGGGTGAGACTGAGAATGACTTACAGGCATTAATTACACATACATTGCACAATTGGAAGTGAAAGAAATTTAAGAAACTACACTGAATATGAAAAATAGCCTAAATGTATTCTATAGATCAACTGATAGAAAGGGAGATTGGGCTGATAAACTATAGACTTTAAAAATACAAGGTCAATACTAGCTGCAACATGGTGAACCAAGTCTTTTGAATAACCTCTGGGATAGTTTCTGTTTATGACTAATAATACCATTACCAAAATTCCCTAGAGGAATTTTGACAGGGCTCTGTGCAATTAGGAAGATATAAATACAATCTATATTTCGTCACGTCTGCTAACACTGCCTAGACAATAAATTTTGAATTGTGTTGATGTAATGAAATCAGTATCAAATTTGTATCATGGATAGGAGGAACAAAAATGCCATTTTTCGAGATATTTTAAAATATTTTAATATAGTATGCACATCCTACATTGGTGCAGCACCCAGAGTTGGATTTTGCCTCTTTTTTTTTTCCCCAGAGAAGACCATGATGAGGTCTTAGTTTGTCCCCAGGTCTTAAAATACAACATCAGAGAGTTTTGTGTTAATGGCAGGTATAGGACATCTTCATTTGAGTCATTTGGGTCCTAGATCAATCAGATACATATGATTGGTTTCCTGTAATTCACAACAGTACAGATTGAGAATAGGGGAATTTAGCAATTTTCACTTTGAATGTCCGTGCATTTTTATGCATAGATTACATTTGGGTTTAACTTTTGGAATAATCCCTTTTTGCCTTTCAAAGGAAAATTGAGGCTTAAAACTCCATGCATCATAATTGCAATAGAAATGAACACACAGGAAAACAAAGCAGTAGACCTCAGCATAACTCTATTCCAATCTTGCTAACCTTATCAGATTCTTTACTTTTGTGAATCCTTATTTGCAGAAGTACGCAAAGAGGCAGAAATTTGAATTTCCAATAAAATAAATTACAAAAAAAAATTACAACTCTCTCATCCTTGTGGTTTTGTTACAAATTTAAAAATATATCACAGATAATATAATCCTGTATTAGCTGTTGGTGACTTCAGATATGAAGTTTGCAAAAAAATGTTAGTTCATTGTGAGCTACATTTGAATCAGCTGAAAATATAGCTGTAGAGAAGGAAAAAAGCATGTAAAATGAAACAAAATTGAGCATAGAAGCATATGCCCAACTCCTGATTCGTCAGCCCATCTTAGGGGTCTTAGGATTTAATTTCTATATATACAAATTGCTTTCTGCAATGCCTTAAATTATGATTATAAAATGTGGTCAAGGACAATAGAAAGTGAATAGACATGGAAATGAACATGCATATTTTTGGCCTGGCTATGTTTCTATTTGGAAATATTGGTGGGATATATGAAATATCCCACATAAATGTTCTTGCACAATTTCAAGATTGTTTGACCTGAAGTATTTATACATAGGTAGCCATGTATGAATATATATGTTGGATGGGAAGTGTTGTGTGGATTTTATGGCACTAGACCAACCTTCAGAGGCTTCACCTTCTACTATGGATGCATCACAGATAACAACGATTCTGGAGAAGTAATGCAACTCCTCTGTGCTCACATGGAGTTGTAAGGGAAGTGGTAGAATCACCATCCCTGGAAGTGTGGATCAATCCCCATATGGATCTGGTGCCTCAGGACATGGCTCAGGGGTAGACATGGCAGTGTTGTGTTAATGCTTGGACTTGACAATCTAAGAGGGATTTTAAAGCTTTAATGATTCTATGATTCTATCTATTCTTCTGGCTTTATCATAAGCATTTACAAAGGACTCTTTTTGTTGGTGTCTCCCTTATGGAACCACAAAAAGTGACACATAAAGAATATTTGTTTCTTTAGGTACAAGGAAACGAAGGAATGAAAAATCTATTCTTCAGTATTCCCTCTTGAATTCCCCACTGGGAAGGGAACAAAGAGCTTCCACTAATTGATATTTTGTGTTACACATAATGTACACTGGCTTTTCCTGACACGAGAGATTACTTAAAATGCCACCAAGTCTGAACACACACAGCAATTTCTGCCTGTGCAAGGTTCCTTTTGAAGCCTTTGATCTCACCTTAGTTTTAAAGCATACTGTCCACAACCTAATTCAGAAAGTTGGTCAAGCACTTACTTAAAGATGTTGTTACCAATATTTTTCCAGTCTGAAGATGGAGACATGTTAAACAGGTTAATGAACTGATGCTTAATGAATGTATCTGCCTTTCAAAACCTCAGGTTGATAGAAACAAAGATTTTTGAGCAGAAAGGACCATAAGATGATGCAACTTCACTTCCTTTAAAACACAAACTTTCATATTTCATCTAGTTGCTTGTGTAACAAATCCAAATGTTTGATTAATAAGTACTTAGTAAGGGGACAAATGACTACTACTACCCTTCAAAGAGTTGTGTGATATTCTCAGATATCTGATTTTTTACATCTTTTTATGCTGTAGAGAATTAATTGAAACTCTTGCCAAAAGTCAATCTCATTTCTCACAGTTTCTCACACACTTGTCCATTAGCAGTCTTGCTGATTCATTTTCAAATAATCTGCCTCTTTTATGTATTATTTTTCTTTATTTATTTTTTTCAATTCCCTCTACTACTTCTGGCCTTCTTTGTAAGTTTTTTTTTTATGACTCTCCACTTCTGGGTACTGACATTTTACTAATCCTTCCTCCCTTCACTGCCTCCAGTTCACCCCCATCTATCTTTCATAGTCCCAATCTGCCACTTTTTCCTTGTGAAATCTGGGAACCAAAGGAAAAGAAGGAAATCAGCACTAATGTGTGGGCTGAAGATGGGATCATTATCTTACTTTGAAAGCAAAGTTATTGTAATGATGCTGGCTTGCCTTGGGATAAGCTTAACCATCTCAATACTTGCCCATTTTTGAGTCTGTGGTCCAAATCTAAAGGCCTACTGTGACTATAAGAACAAGCAGTGGTTCTCAGAGAATTTGGATGATTAGCAAAAACTTCCCTAATGGAGCCATTGTGATGGAAAACAGTGGTGTAAAAGCCTGGATAGCATAATGCAAAATTGAAAGGAAGGATACTGGGACAAGAGTTTAAAAGCATATTAGAAACTGAGGTGTACTCTGCTCCTAGATTTGAGTTTAAAAGAAACTGTGCCTCTTAGTCCTCTAAGAGCCCTTGGAAACTTTGTCACCTCATCCTACTGAAATTCTAGTTTGAAAGGAAATTAGGCAGCTTTTCAAATTAAATTTTGGCTAGGATACAATTACTCATAAAACACAACCACTGAATAAAGCTATATTCCTTGTTGATTTATCCAAACAGTACAGTCCTGTCAAAACCACAAGTTGATGTCCACAGTCCAGTTCTTTCAAGTCACAACATTTAGTTTTTCACCAATCCAAGCAATATCTGTGAGAAGGAAGGGGGTGAATTGAGGATTTCTAGCTGATCTTTAGTCTCCACCTCCTGAATGGAGGCCTGATCTCTGAACCTGCTCTCTGGGGCAGCTGAATTCAAACCAGGACACAATCAGCAACTTAAGCCAGGTCCTCACAAAAAAACCTCACAGCATCTTGTATGCAGGGATGTTTTCCATTGCTGTTGTTTAGGTGTTTTATCTGCTGGAAGGATCTGACTATGCTAAGCACTACCATGCAGGGATTTCCTAACACTGGGGTCAACTCAGGACCCCAAAGCAGTGGAACCACATTGCCATGAAATATCACCAGAGGAACAGGTTAACTAGCTCAGGAACTAACCACAGCCATGTAATCCTACTACTTGTAGGACCCAATCTGTGTTGTCACACCTGCTCCTTCCCAAGTAATTTGGGTACCTTTAAAAGCCCTGCAGAGCACAGTTACCTGAAAAGCTTGATGGCAGGAGACGGCATACTTAATGCTGGCCACCAGTATTCCTGAGGTCAGTGAAGAAAACAAGAAACCCTTGAGGAAACTGAACCCATCATGAAGTTGGTATTAAACAGAAGTGGGAAGGATCCTATTCTGGAAATACCTATGTCTTTCTGCTGACTGTAGGGTGTCCAAGATAACTATCTGAGACCAAACAGTAGTTAGACAAAGTTAAGGCAGGCAAGCCTCTCTTCCAGGGTAGATATTAAAGCAGTAAAACACTGTTTTTTCTTTCCTAGCTCATTGCACTTGCTGAGCCAATATAAAAAGTCAATTTTGCCAGTTATAGGCAGTGTCCTCATAAAGAAAGCGTTAGTACAGCTCTCCCTATAAAGCTTTTGAGTGTAGATGAGACTATTTGTTTTATTTTGGTTTTCAGCCTTCTTTATGGATTTTACTTTTATCATAAACTAACTGGAGATGTTGCTACAGTCTGTGAGTTTGCAACGGGTTGTTTTTAGTGGTATCAAGGCGTGTAATCACCTTGACAACAGAAGCCAGAGACACATGTTTAACAAACCGGTATGCAGCAAATATTTCCTATATTAATCTTTCCAAATTCAGCAACTGGGTCAATTTTCCTAACTCCAGATTCTCAGTTTAGTTTGTTCTTGAGCTTTCAAGCTTGTGATCTTTGAGTGTCCCCTACCTCTGAAGGGGAGGGAAGGTATTCAATCATGCCTCTTCAATGCTTAATCACAACTTTAATATGGTTTCCTTCCTGGTTGGTCGTGGCACATATTGAATTAGGAAGCAATCCTGTCCCAGATCCACAAACATACTGCCAACCTTATTTCCTCCACTTAATGTAATCCAGTCTAGGCCTGGATAATTGTAGGCTTTTGTTACTCCCACCATGCCCTTTTCACATGCTTCTTATATGTACAGTCTATAAGTCACTTCTTAACCCAGTTGTTCTCTCAAAACAGGTGGTCTATATTATGTTCCTTTGGGGTCTGACTCTGCTTTCATTTACCTCATCATAAATCATGAGTAGCTATACCAAACTGAATAGTATTAGGTCAGTGTAAAGTTGATGTAAAAGAAAGAAAAGAATTTAACATTATTTTCTGCTACTGTTCTTCTGTGGGAGAGGGACTCAAAAGGAATTATTATACACTGCTATTATGTGGTATAACCTTTAGTTTCACTTTTATGCTCCTTTTGGGGCCCTTCATTTTATAAATTGTCTCCTCCCCTCAGTGAACCAATTTTGTATGACTGAAAGGTCTGTTCAGCAGCAAAAGCTGAGTCTGTCTTCTGACTGGAGCATGCCTGTGGGGTTCAGGAGCCTACCTGCTACATAGTGAAGTTGATGCACAGTCATCTTTCTGTTATTTAATGTCTACAGTCCTTCCTCTTTCCATTTTTCAGAAATGCAGAATATGATTGCCAGAGACAGAAAACTGTAGCAATTGAGCACATCACTGAGCCTGACATTGATTTTAATGGGTCCAAGATTTAGCCATCAACACTTATTACAGAGCTACGAATCACCTCATTGAACCAGGTCCAGTCTTGTATCCAGTCTCTTCACACTTTAATTTCCTGTACTAGCCATAATCTGGAAAAGGGGATATTTGGTGGTATTTAAAAGAAAGAAAGAGTTTAAAAAAAAAAAAAATTGTCCAGACTCTCTGTATTTCCTTTGGTTCCATTTTTCCTGTTATCAGGTTGATCCATCCTTTCATTCAGCAGTGGAAGTCCCACATCAATCTGCACTGCAGTGTGGTAAAACAAACAGGACTGAATCACATCTGGAACATTTTTTTCCCCATTGGCAGTTGCTCAGAACAGAATCAGAATACATTTTTCTGAAGTTTAGAGTGTGTGGATAATGAGGAAATTGTAAATGACAGATTCTAAACAGCATGATGATATTTTTTTCCTTTTCTAAATTTTAATAAGGTAATTCAATCAGTGCCAGGTTGGAGTGGAGTAAAGGGAGGTAGAAGTCAGTTCATTGGAGAAAACTCTTGGTTTAGTGTGAAAAATTCTAGGTTTCCACTTAATATTTTTCTTTTTCTTTCTGATTTGTGAACAACTACAAAAGACCATTGCCATAAACACTTCTTTCTTTCCCCAAAATTACAAAGAATACTACTCTGAATGCATCATTTCAGATTTGATTCAAGATTTTGTAGCATCACTGTGTTTCTCTGCTCAAAATGGATAGAGACTATCTTTCATTTTGAAGAGCTGTTACCACTTAATATCTAGCAAATCACAGCTTCAGAACTGAAGTACCCTTACTAAGAGAGCATTTTATCATCAAAACTAGAAAAAAATAAAGAGACTGAAAAAATGTTCCTACTATGATGTATCAAGTCTACAGTTTGTTTCATCAAACACAGATTTGTGTTTTCTGTCCTCCAAAGAAAAATTTTTATTCATATCACTGCTAAACACCTCTTTAGTTCATGTCTTGGTCCTGCTAAGATATTTCATCTAAACCCTGTCTGTTCTCCAGGAAATGCAGTATTTTAGATGTTCTTTCACCATCTTTAGAACAAATCTTCAAAACATGGCACTGACCATGGCATGGCTTAAAAAAATAATGTGGCATTATTCTTTTTCTCTCAAAAAAACATCTCAGGAATTAAGCTCATTTCAAGAAATGCTTGACGTCGTATAATTGACTGTTCATAGAATCACTCTTTCAAAAATTATTTAACTTCCAGATGACACATTCCATCAATTCAGGCTCCTTTTGAGGTGGTTTAACCATATAAGAAATAGCTGAGGAGCTTTGGAGTCATCAGGGCACTTTTTTGAAGAGGTGGATAAAATTGTCTTGCTTCAGCAGCTAGAGATTGTTTTTTAACTAATATGGGGAAAATCCATTCCTCTTCTCTTTGAAGGAAATATTTAACTTTTTTCCAAATATTTAACTGAGCCAAAACAGTCTATATGTGTGTGTTTGAACTCTGTGACACAGGAGAAGGAACTGGACCAGTACCTCCCATATGGTACATGTGCATTTTCTTTAACTGCTTTCTTCTATGGAAAGATGTATGAATTTTTGAGCATAAACTAAAACTGCATCTCAAAAAAAAAGTTCAACCCCCACTCTACCTTTGAGAGAAATACTTTCAGCAGTAAAGACCAACACAGGTTTTATGGCTATGACTCCCACCTGGAAGTAGGACATATTTGCTTTAGACATGATGTGGATATGTACACATTTCTACCTTAATTAGGTGGAATGTCTTGAAATACTCTGAACTTTGACAATATATAAGTATGCACATGTACAAACACATACTTCGGTTTTGAGACATGAAATTGTACACTTAGGTAGCCATTATAATATTTGACTATTTAGTCTCAGAGGTGCTATCCAGAGCAAAACCCAGTTCCTGAATGGGTACAATTCTGTGAGATGAAGTCAGTATCTGCATCTCTCACCTCCCTATTCTCACTCACAACATGAAGGAGAATATTTTGTTTACCCACCACCATTACTCATAGTTAGGGAGAAACACCCTTGTGAGACCAGGAGGGCTGATTCCCATCTCACTTGGCCCAGTTCAGCACCATTTCAGACTGAGAGGACTGCACCCAGTCAAACTGGTACACGGGAGGCAAAAGCTGTCTTTGGCTGAGCTGCAGGAACCCCAGAGGACCCCCATGACAAACATCTGTTGTGAACATAAATAGCAGCAGACTTGTATGGCTCACCCAACTCTTTCAAGCCCTCCCAGTGGTGTGGGTTTTGTGGGTGAGATGTTCAGCTCTAGGCTCATGAGCACATTCGTTTCATCAGGGTATGAGTCTGAAAACAAGGACATGAAAAGGAACGGGCAAGATGGCTGGGCGTGAGCCACCCCAGAAGTCCAGGCAGGTTGTGCACATTGCTCTGCCTGGCTTGGGTTAGCTTGGGAGCGAGGTGTGATGTGAGTCAGCCCCAAGACTTGCCCAAACAGTTCCAAAAGCCTACAAGAAGCATTTCTGAGGTGGGACCGGCTCGCAGTGGGAGTGGGGGAGTTGGAAGGGAAGCGCGTACATGGTACACGCGGGTGGCAGTCACGCAAAAACCTTAACTTCTCACCGGGCAGTGACCTTAGCATGTTTTCATGTTTATCTAAAAAGATAAAAGGTATGTGCTTGCTCAGGAATGAAAACATGGGTAACATTCAAACAGAGGAAAGCAGAAACAGCAGTTTAATAGGCAGGGAAATGTAAACCAGCACTGAGAAACGTTTGACTTTGCCTCTTTTTTTTTCACTGTAGAGGTCATGGCTGCATTGCATTGAAGCAAATAGGAATGACTGAGCAGAAGGTTTTGATAATGTAGAGCAGAGCTCTTCTAGGGATACTTCTTACTGTCAGAATTTGTAAGATCCTAAGCCTAACAATATAAATATGACCAGAGTGAACAGTTTCAGATTTTTCTAATTGTAAAGGAGGCATTGAGTTCAGGGTTTCTCAAATTAAAGAGGCTAAAAAAAGAGCCAGAGCTTGTGAATGTGCCTTGTTTTTTGCATAATGCCTAGAAAAGACCAGGTGTTTCTTGAGAATTTTTCAGCTGTTTCAGCATCTTTACCAAACACCAGGTAAAACCGTGTCAGTAAATACTTTCAGCCCAACATAAAATAAATCAAAATAAAGTTTAAAACTGTTGGGAGGGAGTGTTTTGTTTAAAAATATGAAGGCAGCTTCTGAGTGGATAGGGATGCAAGTCACTCCAATGAAAAACAACAATTTACATGGCGTGGATTGAGCCTGTGATGTGTCTGAGGTATTGCCTTTTTACATATCTGATTTGATAGAACTGCTCGAAAAGCAGACTCCCTGTGTACAGACACAGACAGCAGGCTGCTCAGACAAAGGTTCTGATCCTTATCTTGCACCAGTTTCACACTGGTGCAATCCCATCACTACCAGCCATTTTGCTCTGGATCTGCTCTTGCTGCTCAGACTTGTGTCAGCCCTGGGCCCAAAGTTTCCCTGTGAAAACCAGGAGAGAGAAAAATAGCAAAGAGCAGGGAAAAGGATCAATTTTTCATTTGACACCATGTGAATCATGACTTCCTTGTGGGATGTGGTACCTGTTCCCACTCTTGGCTCCATCTCCCATAATGCCCTTGACCTCGGAGGTCACCTGTCATTGGAAGATGAAGCTCTGAATAAACAGAGAAGACCCTGTGGTGTCTCTTATCTCTTGGTTTTGCCTCAAATCTCCGGGCGGAGTTTTAAATTATTCATCCACTGGTGCTCTCTGCGAGTTACATGTCTCCGTCACCTGCCCCCCCTTTGCCTGCCCATTTGTGAGTGAAGGCGGTATCCTTGGGAACCTTATCAGAGATCACAGATTCAGGCTCCAGAAATGAAATAAAAGAGGAAATTGGCTGTATTAGCATAAGAGGAGTCAGCCTGGAGTTGAATACACACATCACCCAGAAGCACCACTGGCTTCTCTTATCAGTAACGTCTGATCACCCCTTCTTTATACACACAGGCACACATACACCACACACATGCACACACACACACACACTCCCCTCTTTAATTCCACCCAGCCCATTCCTTTGTTCCAGCTCACATGAGGGAGCACACGGAATAAGGTCAGATGGCATGAGTTTCCTGAAGCAGTTTCCAACACTCCCAAGTTCTCCTAGGTAAAAAAAAAAAAAAAAGACAACTGCATAAACAAAAAATTTATTTATTTATTTATTTATTTTGTTAGCAGAAATGATGATAATCCTGTAGCCTCAGCTGGAGGGGAAAAAAGTCAGGATAAAGATTTCAGATAGAGGGGTTCTGTTATTAGATCAAGTATGATTCCTAGACCAATCTCACTGTTTATCTCGCTCCAGTGTCTCCATGATAATTCATAGCCATGGTTTATGAGCTTTTATTAAGAATATAAAAATCTGATATCCATATAACATAATTGGACGTGTATTTGAAAATTAACGCAGTGAATAATTTTGAAATTTAGAGGTGCAGATTTGTGTAATTGAAACAAATTATTTTCCTGTGCTTCCTTTTTACATGTTGACATTATCTCTGATTCTACTTTTGTGGGAAACACTACACATTGTTCCTTCTCAATCAGAAAACTGCACTGTAAAGCAAAAACCCAATAGCTGTATATTTTTCATGGCATGGTGAATTGGAATTTTAAAATTCTGCCTTCCTTATATTTTTTGGTACATGATTGTATACATGGCTTTGTGCTTTGCTGTGTGTAGTTTTACTGAGGTACATTTTTGTTCTCAGAGTTGCTGTTGGCCTGGTGGCATCTGCTGCCTCTGTTGCTATTGAATCTGGTAACTGGAGAAAAAACATATCAGAGGGAATTGACACTACAGACAAAGGAAAACATGCCCTGTGATTTTAACTGTGCTCACATTTTAGGATGATTCTTCCCCATCTTGTGAAAAATAGCACAAATTAATGTCCCTTCTTTTGAGAGCTGTTATTTTATTAATATCCAAATTTGGTTATTTCCATGCAGGGTTTTACTCATGGCAATATCACCATATCTCTACAGAATGAGGCTCCTTTGTTCTCTAATGGATATTACCAATATCACACAGTAAACGTGCGTTGGCTTTCAACATTATAAGTGGCGGGCTAAAGTCTATGGCACTTAATTAGGCAGAGCTTTAACCGAAATGAAAACTAAATTAAAAAACAAACAAACGAAAAACCCAAAGATGTCCCTTCATTTTTTAATGATGGAAGCAAGATGAAATCTGGAGGGATTTGATTTTGGGGTCAAAAAATGCAAAAGAAAGCAGCTCCAATTCTCCTCTCAACATTTTTTTATATTGGAATTAGTACTTTGCATATATAATAATGATGATGATAATAATAATAATTAATAATTACTTATATTGGCTTCATTCATGTTACCATGGATAAAAGATAAGATGACAGTTCAAGAATTCTGTCCATTTATTCAAAGAGAGCTATGAATTTCTAGGGGTATTTGTTTAATTTCCCCTTTGATCTCTGCAGAGTCCTCCCCATGTCCTTGCCATCCCGAGTAACATCTCTGCTTAGAGGGCCTTGAAGATGTTTGGAGGAAGGGATTGTTGTGTCATACAGAATCAACCTTAATTGGATTTGAGTGGGAGGTGTGATGTATTAGTTTGTAGCCATATGCAGGACTGATGCCAAATTATTCCACAAAATGACTCTGGATCTACTGAAGTTGTTGTGAAAACAGCCCTTGACCTCAGAAAAGCTAAGCATACACCCTTAATACCCACCTCTGCTCCTGCAGTATTCATCAGTGTAGGAGGCCATGGTATCACAAGAGGCTAGCTGGGAGGAAGATGAGGATGATAAGAATAGCAAGGTTCACTTTTAGTCGTAACATTCTTCTTCAGTTCCTTATTTATATGTAAGTTGTGCTAATCTGACTAAGAGAAAAATATCTGCTTTGTAAAGTCAACAGCAGAAAATGAGGAGTGTCATTACAACTTCTATTTGTGTCACATCTGGAGGCTGAAAAGGAAAACCTATGCGTTAATTGTTTTTTACAGATGATAGAAATTAAAGCAGCAAGGAGAGCTGAAAACATAGTGACTTCTGTTAAACAAGATTAAACTTGTTCATTGACTAATTCAGTCCATCCAGCTGAATGGAGCTGCTGTAAAATGGAGCCTCACGTGGAGTCAATGAAGCTAAATCTCAATTGGGTCAGTCACAGCCTGGAGGTACTTGATTATGTGTGAGTTCAAACAGAGAAACTGGGAAACAAATGCTCTTCACTGCTGTTTCAGTACATGGGGTAGAATGAGAATGGAACAGAGATCTTAAAATATGAAGGTAACATCGTAAAGGTGTGAAGTGACCAGGTAGTAGATACTGGTCTTTTCTCAGTCACCAAGATCAGTATTTCACCATCAGACTTAGTGAGAACAAGATTTAATCTTTCTAGATATTCCTGAAGTCAGCTGGAGCTTCCCAGATAAGAAATACTTTTTGCCATGCAAACTTTCTAGTATTTCTCCATGGTAGAGTTGTGACATTGATTACCATTCTTCTAAGACACGGAAAATCCCATAGACTGTGCAGACTGCAGAAAGTCACCATTTCTGTTTACCTTGGTGTTGCAGCATCATGTTGGGGAGCTTCCAATCCCTGCCATGGAGCTGGGCTCTGGTCAAGGTATAATATGCTAAAGAATTCAGATTCTAAATAAATATGTCTTATTAGCTATAATTCTAATGAAAATATATTTACAGAACTGCATATTGAGCTTGTGAATTTAATGAAAAAGAGCTCCCTTTCGTGTAAAATAAGTGAGGGGCTGATGTTTCTTTCTAAAAAGACATCATCCCTTTTAACCCATTAGGACATCAAATTTTTCTTTGTTCCAAGTTTTCTGATTCTGCAAACACATGTTTTTTTACACAGAAACACTTCATTCTGTAGAAAATTGGGATCTTTAAGAACAGAAGTATCCTGTCCTCTGGAACTCCATAGCACTACATGTTCTAATCCAGCTACCTCAAACAAACTACACTCTACTCATCATGCCTGAGGCAACTCTTTCTTCTGAAAGCCTCTGACCTCCCTGTAAATCCAGGTAGTTTCCATGCACTGGTTCTATGTAACTCATGTGGTCAAGCTTTCTGTCTTTTCCCTAACCAGCAGAACAAGTAATCTATTTATTTATTTCTTGAACAAAAGTTGATATGTTTACACAATCCCACATGAATTTGGGACTCAGGAACATGTGCCTAAAGGTAAGCAGTAAGTCAGCCTTGAGAAGGGCTCTACAAAGTGTTCTTGAGTCAGTCTGCAGGACTTGTGTGAGTCACTACGACAGCAGTGTATTCCCACTTACTGGGAAAGAGGCAATTGCTTGTCTGAGCAAAATGGATGGCAGCCTGGAGGTGCAGAAAGCTGCAATATTCCCTTGTCTGCAATAAGTGCCTTGTGACAAGTTGGCTGCCTGGTGTTTACTTCACAGAGAAATGAGACCCCTTATTTTAAGAACTGAGTCACAGCTTCTTTAATCCCAGGTTTTGGAAGCTGAAGTTTGCATAACAAAACAAATCTGCATGTGTCTGCAGCTCATTAATTCATTACAACATCCTACTGATAACAAACCTCAGTCTACAGGAGTTCTTAATTTTGAACACATGCTGTCTTTTGAATTCTCCCCCACCTCTCAAATATACATTTGTGAAGAGATGGTCTTTGGAATTTAACTTTTACCTTTTGCATGTACAGGTCTCAAAGCACAGGGCACTCAGGGTTTGCATTTGTCTGAGAATGATCTGTGTTTTTGTATGTGTAAAATTGCCAAAGTATCCTTTTGTGTCTTCTCCTGCTAAAAATCAATTAGCAAATGCATGCCATTTGTCACTTATGTAAGACAGGGTTATATTATGCCTGTTTTATGTGCAAGTGAGCAGAGCCACAGAAGACATTTTGGAACTTGGTCAAAGCTATGCTCTTTATTCAGGGTAAACCTCAGAATTCCAATCTGGATACCATTCCCATCATCAGCTGGCTCTTGCATTTTGATAGTGCCAGGGGATAGTATCTAAGAGCTCTCTTTTTCCGTGGGGACCAAGATCTGAATCTATGCTATCTATGAATCACAGAGCAGATACATGGATGCAGAACAAAGAATCTCTGTGGAGCTCTCCAGAGATGATCATCTTTATATTTCTATTTCCTAATAAAGGCTTAAATTATTTCCTTTCGCACTGAAGAAACAGATGCCCCATTTCTTATCTGGAAGAAGATACCAAAAGAGCATCAACACATTGCTAATGGAAAGACCCACACATTCCTATGTAACCTTTACATTTCTGGGAAAACTGTTTTATAATTAAAGCTACACAAGGTGCATCTGAGCTCTGTTTACATGTACCAAAACGTGCCCCAGCCGTTTTACTTTTCCTGATTGTGCAGTTATAACCAGACTATTTATGCTCCCTCTCCATCAATTAAGAGCCTGTATTCATATGAACAACTATCATATTTTATAGGGAACTTTTAGCTCCCTAACTGCTCCCAAATTTCAAGAAAATTTCAGGGACAGTACTATAAAAGGTGTTTTGGAGACAAGACTCCTTTTATGCATACAAATTTGGAAAACCAGCATTTACCTGGGAGGCAAAATATTCAATGTTCAATGTAGAAACCATATTCAAAAAACCCAAGGAAAAAAAAAAAGCTTTCCTCCTGGAGACCTCTGTGCTGCTTTTTGGATGGTGGTGAATTTCAGGTGCTAATAACCTGGAGAGAATTCAGACCAATGTAGGAAACACACTGCTCATGTCCAAACTAGTAGTGGAAATGAGTTCTGTATGTGCTCCTGTTCTTCCACTAAGAAATGCAATAAGGTAAAGGCAAGTTTTTCTGTATCCATCTTTTATTTAGGTTAGGATTTCCCTGTCATGTGCTGAAGTGGGATCTCACAGCCCTGGTTGCAGGGAGAGTGCAGGCAGGTGAATTGGTCTGAGTACAGAAATGCATCTCCAGGTATCTCACATAGCCAGAATTTTGTGGGGAAAAGACCACAAAGTTCACTACACTGGTGCCAGCAATCTGACAACTGGGTAGTGTAATAAAACTAACAAAAAAAAGCGCCACTAGTTTTTAACATTCTGACTTTTTACATTTCCCAAACCTGTCAACGAGCCATAATTTATGTACAGACTTATGGGAGCACATGAAACCTTCTCTGCCTTCCTGAATGTCATCCGAGAATGCAGATATCAAAGAAAAAAGCTTGGATTTGGATTTCCCCCAACTGCTGGGGTGGCTTCTTTAGGGAATTTTAGGTGGGTTTTGGGTGTTTTTTTTTGTTGTTGTTTGCTTGTTTGGTTGTTTGGTTTGTTCTGTTTGTTTGCTTGTGTGTTTTTTTTAACAGCACTAGTGATCACCTGAAAACATGGATCTAATGAGCTCTCCATTTGCATGGAATGGGCACTTGGGTAAGGAATCATAATTCTTATCAAACTGTAACTATCTATTGCACTTTTAGATCTAGGTTATTCTCACACTGGTAGGAAATATCATTTTTTTAAGGAGTTTTCCTAAATGCTCTGAGCTGTCTCTGAGGACCCTTAGTTTTCTACACCCACCATATGGAGACCCATAAGGAAAGGTAGACAAGTAAATCTGGCCAGGTGAGTTTGCACATCTCCAGTAGACTGCTTTACCCAGGAGCCTCCCTCTCTGGAGACATTCCAAACCCACCTGGACACATTCCTGTGTCACCTGCTCCAGGTGACCCTGCCTTGGCAGGTGGGGGGATTTGGGCTGGATGATCTCCAAAGATCCCTTCCAACCCCAACTATTCTGTGATTCTGTAATTGGGTAGTTCAAGCTGAGATGTTGTGAATGTGCCCTTTTGGTACCAGAGCAGGTACCAGGTTAACAGAGCCTTCTTTTGTATGTATTTCAACACACAGATTGGCATTCCACAGAATATGGAGAATTTCTCATTTTCCCATGCTCTAATCAGCAAGTAGTAGACATCTGAATTTTGATAAATTTATGGGCAAAAAGATTTAATTTATTTTTGGTATAATAAACTAAAAACCCCAATTAATTTTAACTCCTAGTTTAAAAAAAAAACAAAAACGAAAGGAGTATAAAAGGAATAAACACAAGGTTTATCATCTAAAGCACAAAAGTATCTGCTCAAACTATTAAATGCATAATACACTGACTAGGACCTTACCACCAAATCAGTGGAGTGTGCTACTGATGATGCTTCTCTACTCTTTGGCATTGCAAAACATAATGATTAATTAACAATATTAGCTTAGTGCTAGATGTCTGAGGTTCTGAATTAACCGACAAAAAAAATATCTTCAGTACAACTCTTGATTTACATCATTTGTGATGCTGCCCTAAAAAATACTTTATTGATTTACATCAGGCAGTCTCCTGTGTGTGATTCAGGCTCTGCAGGTAAATACAGTCCACATTGATTTTAAGGCCATGATTGGAAAAAAGAAACAAAATATACAGTTTTTATTTAACTTAACAACTCTCACAGATATTCAAGCTCTCTCATACTCACGCAGAAAAATATGGGTGTGCAGATAACCAGACCACCCTGAAAAAACTCATTTAAAACTGGACTTTGGAACTCCTACAAAGGAAAAAAAAAAAAAAGAAAAATAGAAAGGAAGACTTGTTTCTTTTCACCCACAATGCTGATGTCTATTCCTGCTAGCTTCTTTCACACCAATGCATAATGTCTTTGGATGCTTATCACAATAGCCCCCTTGGTAAATGAATATTTTTATTGCAGTAGCCTTTGGAACTTAAACAAAGAAAGATGGGTAGATTCCCACCCACAACATTAAAGTTTTCCTATTCACTGACACCAAACCATGTTCTAATGTTTAAACAAACCCAAACGCTTGGGAAAATTTAGATTTGACCTCTGTGGGCATGTTAAACAGTTTACATTACAGCAAACTCTAGTTTTCCCTAATGTGCATAGCACTTTGGAACTTTGTCAAAACGGAACAGTTTCAAAGCTGTATGATCTTCACCCGGGGGCCTAATTGAAGCGGCATGAAAAATATTTCTTTCTTTACTTCTTT